>CM072810.1:106134897-106397397 GCA_037013495.1 Hippophae tibetana
CCATTTCTAGCTTGCCTAGTTCGTTTGCTTTTAAAATGCAAGACAAGAAGGGCCGAATGCATAGGTCAAAAGACTTCACCCCAATTTTTTAATTTTATTTTTATGATTACTTTTAAATTTTAAACTCAATTTGCTTACCCGACCCTTGTGCACCCTGGACAATTTTAAGTCTTCTGGATAGACCATCTAATGAGAATTTCTATTTTGGTCTTTTTAATGGGAAAAATATAAATTGCTTGGTCCTTTGGTAATAGTTCTATTGTCGACTCTTGCCTGAATTTTCTTTGTTTGTTGATTTATTTTCAGATACTCGTAGTTTGACAGAACTCATTACTTGTATAATTCAGAGGGTGGGTAATGAGATTGACCGTGATAACCTGCCTCAGATTTTGGTAATGTGTTTACTTTATGAGATTTTTGTATACTCTGTTAGAATACTGAAATTTCCTGATTCTAGGCTTTATTTTGTGCCTATACTCTATTAGTACGCGGATGAAAACCATGACAAAGTAGTGCTAACGTCAGATAGCGATCTTATAGCGGCTCTGGAACATGCAAGGCTGGCTGGTTTGAAGGTATCAATACTTTCTCCATTCTTAGAATAGAAAGCATGTACTCCTATCTAACAGAAACACATAATTGGAAGTTTTACTTGGAAAATTGGTATCATTTCATCATGCTAGAATAAGGGTTTTTCATTTAGATAATCTTCTTTTGGTAGAAGTTTTGCACAAGAGGCGGCCAGATCAATTAAATGTGTATGATATTTTATCTAAAGCAGTTATAACCCATAATCATTAAGCTGGTTGACGTGTGATATCCAAATTGATGAAATATAGGGTTTAAGATTGCACTTGGACTATTCTCAGACACACATGATAGTCAAAGATTGACATCTGCGGGATATGGATTTTGCTCAGGCAGATGGTTGGGCGTCTGTATTCAGTGCTGTTGCTGCTGGAGGTGCACTAGTTGCAGGATTAAGGGTCTTGGCGGCGTTTTGGAGATGATCTAGTAACTAACTTAATATCATTTAAAGCTTTCAATTCAAAATTTGCATTGTACAGCAGAAGGAAGCCTTTCCTCTGAGATTGAGATGAGGTTGGAACTGCTTGGGAGGCAAAGCAAGTGCTTCTTATAGTGTATTTTCTTGTAGAAACAGTTAAAAATTGTTAAGAAACTAATTCTTTCAAAAACTTAAGCTATTGGAAGTATGACCAACCATATTTTTATACACTTATTAGAAACTATATTGTATAAAAAAAATAAGAAAGAAATGTCTTTGTTTCCTTACTGCATTCTTTGCAGGCATGCCTGGCTTATTTGATTCTTGATTAACTTTTGAAAAATGTATAAAAATAAGTGTGTTTTGTGCAAATATTCTCTTTTGTACCCTAGTAAGTTTATAAACAAAAATTCATTTTTTTTGTTTTTTTGGGGTTAAACAATAATCTCTTAGCAGTCGATAATAAAATAAGAAGTGCATGAACTTTTCGGGTGGGTTTAAGTAATGGAAATTGCTAGTACAAAGTATGTTTTGAGCTGTTTATTTATATGTTTATAAGAATGAAAGGAAATAAAAAAGATTCTGAGAGTAATACCATATTCTTCTTTTAAAAATCTTGGGGATCAAAAAGTTCTGTTATAATTTTCCCTTTTGAAGCTTAATATTCCATTTAATTGTTTTCCAATAGTTTTTCAAGCGCATGACACCACACAATTTCATTGTTTTTAATAAAAGAAGAAATGTTATTAATTATTCAAATTCAAAGATACGTTAGGTAGCAAGCTTAATCTTGAAATACATATAAAAACTTTGAAGATAATTTATCAAATTAAACATTACAAGAAAGAAAATAGTGAATAAAATCACACAAGAGTGTGACAAAACTTGAGCTTTTATGTCGGAAATCTTTCAGCTGATTGGTCCATCCTTAATATTAGTTTGCCAAATTGACAAGATGATTACAATACAAGTTGGATATTGTTATCTTTTGAAGGAGTATGTTCATATCTTCTTGTGTGAGTAAGAATTTAACATGACCCGAACATGAGGGCACATCACTATATAACACAATTCGATTAACCAAAAATTTTTTAAATGGCTTTAAACATGATATGATGTACGTATTAGGCATGAATGTCACATTTATTTATTATTTTATGATACTTTTGGATATATTTTTTGTATTTAACTGTTAATTTTATTAAAATATTAAACTTTTTTTATAAAATATATAAATATTTCATTAAATTTCATATATGAAAATCGCATCAAAAACTTTATTTGTCGTTCATTAATACATATATAAGAATTAACTAAATATAAATTATATACGGGTAGAAAAATGATTATATTAAGAGTATTACCAAAATATCACGATTTTTTAATATTGTTCATCTTTAAATATCTTTATCTTCAAACATTTCAATAAAATATCTTTATCTTTAGAAAACTTTGCAAATCTAATAACCATATAAGTACATAACATATATTCTATCTGATTTTCATAGGATCATATTTGATAAAATAAATCATCAAGATCAATGGTAGCATATCATTTATGAATAAAGGTTGGGTGAAAGGTATTGAAGAGAGAGTTAGGAAGAGACTCACCTTTAAGTAAAATCCTTACCTAAAGAGGTGAGACTCGAAAATCAATGTTTCAAGCTTCATTAGGATTGTTCTAAAACAAGTTGTAAAATGAAATAAAATGAGGACTTTATCCCTAACCATCATTCGACCTCAAATAGAATTCGAGTGGTCTAACCTCGTCTTTGATATTAGAAAATGATAACTCTATTATTATGTCTTCTTACAACTCTTGTGGTCTAGCCTTTGAAAAGTTTCACTTAACTTATGAAATTTTGAAATTGAGATCGACAAACAAGTGAGAAATCAAAAATATTTTCGTTAGGATATAGGATTCACTCAATCTCACTTGGGGTTAGGGATTTAACTATTAACTGATATTCATTTGGTTATATTTTTTCTTTTTTAATAAGGTAAAAAAAACCCTCTATTATATGCCACAAACATTTCATATCGTATCACGTGGTGTCATATGATGAATTTCATAATAGTCATTTTTTTCTTTCTCACCTCAAAATTATAAAACTAAAATATATGAACTGAAAAGTTATAAGAACTTAAATCCTTGATTAATTTCTAGATAATTATTTAGTGATGTGATATTTTTTTTAATAGTTCTATGGAACCTAATTACAATAATTGTACATGCCTTTAATATCATAAAGCTATTGCATAGTCATATAACATATTCATTTTAGAAATAAATATATATAATAAATTATATTTATAAATTATTTTAACTATAAAATAATTTAAATTAATAATATAAATGTTATTATATTTTAAAATTAAAATTTAATAAATAACTACTAAAATTAAAAAAAAATCAAATCAAATCAAATATACATGTTTTATCATTAAATTTGATCGAATTAATAGTTATAAATGATTTATTAAAACTATTTGTGTTAAATTTGCTAGAATTAATAGTTTTAAATGATTTATTAAAACTATTTGTTAAAAGTCATTTATATCGGTAATGATCACCCTAGTATAATTAATCATTTTAAATATAATAACTTAAAATTTTAAATAAAAATTAAATGAAATTACCCTTAATCATATTTATATCTATATTATATATAAAAATTTAAATTATAATTTAATAAATTTTGTACCAAATATCTTGTACTTTTAAAATGGCATATTTTTCCTTTATACTTTATTAAAATTTTGGAAAAAGTTGAGTTCTTTAAATAAAAAGACTGTTATAATGTGAAAGAAAGTTACCTTTTCTATTACATATCTTATCATTATTTTTTTTAACTTATAAAAGAAATGTATGCATATGTTAAAAAAAATTCAAAATTCAAGGAGTTAATGTTTATTTTATTGTTTTTGGTTAAATATTTTTTATAATAATTAATATTTAATTAACCAAAAGAACTTATTATTAATTTTTTTATTTAATTTTTATTATATCAAATAATTTTTAAATATGTTTTTATAAATTAATAAAAAAAACAAGTGTTTTTTTAACTATTACTTGAAAATATATAATATTACGTTATATATATATAATATTACATTCTTAACTTCTACTGTTGATTAAATAGTTAATATGATAAAATATTTATTTAATTATATTTTTATTAAAATAATTTAACAATTAAAATATTTGAACAGTTCAAAACTCGTCGTAGTTAATAAAACTGTGGGCCGCTTATGTTCATAAAAGCCCCTAAATAAATACCCAATGTTATAAAATTAGAAGGGGCTTGGGTGTAGTTTTTCCGGATGTATCCAGAATTTCCACTTGAGTTTTATTCATTCGTTCAGCCTAAGTTTTACATTACAACCTTGCCGACTCGATCGAATCCAGCTCAGTGAAGTTCTTAAAACTGAGGATAATTTTCTGAAAAATTGAAAGGAAAAGATAGCTTCCAGAGATCAAAGAAAGAGAAAAATAAAATAAAATGGGGGACTATCACTTTGTGTACAAGGATTTGGAAGGAGCTTCGACTCAATGGGATGATATTCAGAGAAAGCTCGGCAACCTTCCAGCAAAACCCGCTGCTTTCAAACCACCCCCATTCGTTCCCCTTCCTGACGAATCCTCTCTTCCCAAGGACAAATCCTGGATCAATCAAAAGAATGAAGACGAACTCGAAGACCTCGAAGACGATCCCGATCTCGAGGACGATCGATTTCTCGAAGAATACAGGTACGGACCGCTTGTTGATTTCCATTCGGCCTTAAAATTTACAGATTCGATGAGTCTAATTTGATCTCCTTTAAAAAAAAAATTCCCAATTTAGTTTTCTATTTGAAAATCGGGATGGTCTATGAAAGGTTGGAATTTTATTATAATTTCTTAAATTGTCTATTTGATTTCGGTTTTCTTAACAATGCTTCATTTGTTCCAAACAATCAGTGGTTATTTTATTCCATTGTATAAGGTTAGTAATTGAATAGATTATACGATAGACCTGATTCATTTGCTTCAGTTCAATGTAGTATGAAAATATTTGTATCATCGTTTATAGTTCATGTCTTTGGAATGTTGAAACTTTGGAATTGTACAGAGACTTGTAATAAAATGAGCACTTTCTCCTTTATTTTACACGACCCTTTTAGGCATTTAGAGCTCTAAATTTTTGGATAAGTATTTGGGTGTCATACATGCTCATTTTCTTAATTTGTTTATAAATTTATATCAAATTAAAGTGTTTGTGTACTTATATTCATATCATGTTATGTTGCTTATCGAAAAATGAAGAATTCAAGTAACATAGCTTGGCCTCTTTTCCCTCCAACTGTTTTTCTTACTGCCTTGTACTTAAACGAATTGCTTGCCTTTGTAGGAAGAAGAGATTGGCCGAGTTAAGAGAAGTGGCTAAAATTATAAGGTTTGGATCAGTTATTCCAATCTCAGGATCAGATTTCGTGCGGGAGGTTTCACAAGCTCCGCCTGATGTTTGGGTGGTTGTTATTCTCTATAAAGAAGGGTATGTTTCAGAGGTTAAGAGAATATATGGTTCAATTCTTTCAAACCAAATATATTGTCGTTAGTGTTTTTTTTCTTGTTCAAATTTCTTGTATTTTTTTGTCTTAGAGTCCCAGAGTGTGGTGTACTGATGCAATGTCTGGAAGAATTGGCAAGTAGATACCCAGCAACCAAATTTTGCAAAATAATATCTACAGATTGTATTCCAAACTATCCAGATCGAAATCTTCCTACTCTATTAGTATACAACAATGGTGCAGTCAAAGCAAATCATGTAGGATTGCGTAGCTTTGGAAGGAGATGCTCCCCAGAGGGTATGTTAAACCTGAGCATCGTTCTCTACTGCGTTTAGCTCAATAGCCATAAAATACATTGGTTCTTCAATTATTGGAGTACTGTTACTTTTATTTTCTACTTATGAAGTTTTCTCTTCTGCAATGAAATTTTAGGTGTTGCATTAGTTCTGTGCAAATCAGATCCTGTTCTAAAGGATGGGCAGAGTGGAAGTGATACTTCAAGAGAAGCTGTTATTGAGGAAGTTCGCAAGAAGTTCTTAGAGAGAATCGTGACAGAACATGAAAACGATGATGATGGATCATCAAGTGACTAGGTCCTTTCAAGTTTGATTTTGGTTTTGTAATTTTAAAACTTTTTGCTTCTGATTGTTTATGAATCTCAGACTTGTGTGATTTTGTGTTTTGAATCCTCCATCTGACCGAAACAGTTAGAAGTATTGTTTTCAGAGGCTATAGTCACTGATATTAAAATATAAGATAAGCTAAAATCAGACATGTTGCATAGGAACAATTTTACACACATTTTTATGTGACCTATCTATGTGTGAATTTTTGTTATTGAAATGAGCAGAAAAAGTGCAGACCATGATGATGGTCTAAAGAATTCATAGATTACCGGAAGAGAACAAATCAACTAAAGCAAACTGCAAAGATGTCTGCAATTTGTGAAATATTTGCAGCTATATATTTCCAAAACCATAACCAAATGGCAGCACAATTTTCTTGATATAGGTAAAAAGGGTCTTGATTTATATAACTTAGGACCCCTTTATTGTAGTTGTAGTTCAATTGATCAGTAACACCCATTTTATTTTTACTTAATTTATTTCACTGTATGCCCATACAGTCTGCATATGTATAAAGTGACATGAAAAACAGACTATTACCGGTGATAAACTTAAGGGGTCAAAAACGATAAAATTCCTGCAAATGGGGCTTCAAAATAAGAATGAAATACACAAATGGTATTGATAAAAAAAAAAAAACCCATAGATAATAATCTTGACATCCCATAGTGAAAAAGTAAGAGCAGACAATTTCCAGTAAAATAGAAAATACCATATAGTGATGTTTATAGAATAAGTGCAAGTATGAAAATAAAAAATAAAAATGGTGAGAAAAATACTCTAGGCAAAAAAATAAAAGGAAAAGAATCAAATAATGTAATATGTTATTTATGAGTTGATTGCTATATGAATAGATTTTAACATTTTCTTTCTTTTAAGTATAACCCTTTATATTTTCCTCGTCATTTTTTTCCCTACGTAAATCTGAGATCCAAACATGCTAAAGAGTATCCCTCTTGCTTTCCTTTTTGGTCTCACAAGTACATTCTTGCTTGCACGGGGACATTTAGGCCTCATTCCCTGATAATATAGTAGTTTACCAAATGTTTAGATTGTTAACCTGTACATACGGTACAAAAACGCATGTATTATTTAAGAAAATGATTTTGAATTCTCTTGATAAATATTTATTTTTCTTTCACTTTTTTAATTTTTGTTTTGTTTGAAATATTTTATTTTTTAGTAAAAATTCATATTATTGAAATGTTTATTTTTTTAAAACTAGAAAAATTCTACCTATCTTGACTTGTTGTTTTACAATAATGGCATTTATTTATTGGTAAAAAAAAAAAATAAGTCCATATCTTTATCAATAAATATCTGTTACATATTTGACAAAAAATAAAAAATCAAGTAAATGTCTGTCACATAAATTGTAAGACAAATGTAAATAAAAATGCACTTAAAACTGGATGATTTAAAATGATCAATTTTTTTAAAATACATTATTTTAATTAAATATCTGCACTTATACATAATTGGGTAACTTAATAATAATTAAAAATTAAAACCTTTATTTAAATTTAAAATATTTAGTGAAAACAAATTTTATGGTTCAAAATACTACCAAACTGGGAACATTTTATTCACTATATATAATCACCGACGGTCGTACAGACTTGATATATTACAATGTAGTATAATTTAATCTAATATAATACAGTTATAATTATACTATCAGATATTGCTTATCAAACATGCCACTAGAATTCAAGAGGGACCTACTGTCACGAACGTTCACTTCCAGCAAATATTCTCAATTTTCTGTCTCTGTCAGTCTGTCCTATGGCTCAAGTCATAATACGCTAAAGATGGAAGAGGCCAGCAAAGATTTGAAGCCCAACAAAATCTACCAAGCAAAGTCTAGCATAAGGCCATTCATTCATGGTATTTGTAGCAATACATACTGATACTATATTGTTATACTGAATTTTGCTGATCCTAAACTATGATTTTGTGATAATGACAATAGGTTTCAATTTGTTTTTGGCCAAACCCGTGAATAAGAGTGTCTGTCCCTCCAGCAAGATATAAGATTTGGTGACCAGTCATTTATGATATGGCACATTGATGCAGGAGCAAAGCAAGGAAAGAGTAGTTCTACGTGTGCACAGTGCGGTTGTATCTCTACCGATATGTCTATTTTTTTCTATTGATTTTCATAAATATTATCCGTTTTTAAATCAGATGAGACCCATAATAATTAATAAAAAGTTAATTTATTTTTAAATAAAAATGAGATAATTGTCTAAAAGTTTTAGAGTTTCCATTTAATAAGTTAGCTCCAAGCTCAATAATACAACACGGTTTTGTTTTCCTTTCTTTGGCTTTAGATTGTAATTCTTGAGAGAACTTTCAATATCAATATCAGGTGATCAGTTGACAAGTTTGATTCAGTCAAAATCAAATGCCCCAACTTGATTCAACTTCACATGTTTGTAATAACCAAACTAATTTCACTCAATTAAAGGTTAATTTCTTTGAAAAGAATTCAACTTTTATGTATTATTCTCTTGCTATGGATATTTTAAGAGATAGTTTTTAGAGTTTTATCATTTTAGATGATTTTTTTCTGTTCTTAAATTTCAATACCTTTGTAAAATTTACCACATATGTAACATATTTTGACAAAAAAATACAATTCAAAATGGATAAAATAGTATCAATATTTAAATTAAGATATTAAAATGAAATCTTATTAACACGAATACTTCTAAGATAACAAATCCAATTATATTTATATTATAATTGTTCATAGTTTATTGAAATTTTAAGATTCTCCATTTATTAATTCACAAAAATAAATAAGTAAAATTTTAGATAATTGAATCTAAACATATATATTACAAAGATGAACTTTCAAACTTGTTACTTTAAATGTATTAATAAAAAGCCTTATTTTTCTATGATAATATTGGATTTATAAGACCTCCACATGCTGCTTAGCCCTTAACGGTGTACAAACAAGTATTCCAAACTCTCATACCTTCGGTTATTATTTGAGAAGACATTGATTTAAAATTGGGATATAAGATAAACAATTTTTTTACTAAACGATAATGACAATCATAACCATCTTGTAAAAGGGAATGGCAACATTCTATGTTTAAAGATTTCGGCCCACTATGAAGCATATTTTCAACGATCTCTTCACCACATTCATGGCTCATCATCTTCGGACATTCATGCAAACTGCCTTTGGATATTGGCTTATTGGGTAGTTGTGATTGAGCTTCATGGAAATAGCGGCTAGAGTCTCCTCGAGGATCATAATGTTGATCTTCACTTTTAGAGCTATTAATTATGGATGGATCTTCAATTGCAAGAGCACAAGAGAATGAGAGCAAAACTAAGATTAACAATGTTAACCTTACACTACTAACCCTTGTCATTGCAGGTAAAATATTATGAGAAGTATGTGTTTTAGTGGATAATAGAGAAATGAAGACGCAATAAAGATGATGAACAAGAACAATCTTTATATAGTATGTACAGGGTATTTTCAAAATTAATAACTTTTGACGTTTTTTTTTTAATTTATAAATGTATAAGTTTTTATTCATTTATTGTATAAGTTGATTATCGTGGGTTTAATTTTTGTACCGATTGAAAACGTAAGAGTTTGAAGTGATATAATAATTTTACTTTGAATTAATGAGGTCATGAATTTTGAATATTCGCTTCATGCTCAACGGCATGTAACCTACTCTGATATCTTAAAGGTTTGGGTTGAAAATTGAGTTACAGATATATGAGTTATGTAATCCACTCTCATATCTTAAAGGTTTGGGTTCAAAATTCAATTACAGATATATAAGTTATGTTGTATTAAAAAAATTATGATTTTATGTTTATCAAAACTAATAGAAGATAGGATTTTAATGGATAGTGTTTTTTAATAGAATTTTATTAAAGATCAAAAGGTACAATTTAGATATAAAAAAATCATTAACCTAAATAACAATCAAAATAGTTAAACTAAAACTAAAAACATTCTTTGGGTAAGGGTAGGTGGAAGAAATAAGACTTCTTTTGTGAATCCTCATGATAGGTGATGAGCGAAAACCGGCATCGTCGATTCTTGTCAATACTTTGGTTTTAATATTTATAAAAATCTCGCAAGTGTACGAATCATTTCGAAGAAAATGATAAGTATACTCCCAAGGTCGATCTAAGGAAGGAATGTATGTGGTTTTTAATTTATTATTCAAACTTTTAAAAACGAAATTAAATCCTAAACATCCTGTCACGATAGTTTGGTTTTTGTGTTCCTAATCTAATAACATAAAATAAACATATATATAGATTAATTAAATATAATCTAATAACATAAAAATAAACATAAATACAGATTCAATAAATATTTATCTAAAAATAAACATATATACAGATTCAATAAATATTCATGCAAATTTTATCATTTATATTAGCGGAGTATTTATGGATATAATAACTAAATTAATTATGCTTGCTCATATTATCTAGGTTATTAAAGATATAAATTGATATTTTATTGATTCTCTCTTTTTTATATAAATACCACCTTTGATGGGGTTAGATATTCTTTGTTAACTAAACAAATCAATTAACACCTATGGGTGGGGTTGATAACTAATTTGGTTAATTAAATTAATTTCTTTTCCTAAGAGATTGAAAATGAACCATTTAAATGCCACCTTTGGTGGGGTTAGACAATTTAAACATTATTCAAGGTGTCCAAATTAAACATAAGAATTTAATTATCCAAGTACTAACTTTCAAGTTTTAAAACCACTATTGAAAACATGTTGTCAATACATTTTCACATAATAATTCTTATAAAAACTTTTGAAATAGAGTTTCACTCTAACTACCGGGCGATTGTACCAACAAATAAAAGAGCACTACTCTAAATTAGACCGGATAACTAAACCTTAAAATCTAATTTTCAGGTTTAAGTTTGTAATGAAAAATAATACATTTCTCTCTAACATTCTTAATATAAAATCTTGAATAAAAATAAAATCAATTCATTTTAGAAATTTTTACCTATTTAATATTTCGCAAGCATAATAACGTTATTATTATATCATGTTTACTAAACAGCCAGCATAGTTAAATTTAACCACAGACAAATTAAATATAACATGTAAGAATAAAGCATAAAAATAACTGTAAAGAAAATAAAATCCTTACAGAACTTCGACGCTATCCCCGTAGCTAGAAAACCTCCAAGCGAAATTTGCACTTTCATTTATTGAATCAAAAAGCTAAATTATTACAAAAACATTACAAGTTCCTCTCAAAAAGAGAAGAACTCTACAACTAAGAGAATTGAACTAAAAACTAAGAGAAAAACTAAGAAAAGCTTAGAAACTAAGAAAATCTCAAAAACTAAGAAATGAGAGAAAGAAAGAAGAGAGAAGTGTGTTTTGAAGGTGTGATTTGAAGTGAAGGGAAGGGGGGTATTTATAGGTGAGGATGGAGAGAAAAAATGAGTAAAACAATGTTAAAAAAAATGTTAAAAAATGTAAAAACGCGTAATGGAAATGCTGAGGTCATTAATGACGTCAGCATGACGTCATGGAGGCGGCTGCACGTGAAAAATGGGGCGAAAAAGCGTTGGTCCGCGCGGGGGGCTGTCGCTACGCGCAGCTCGGCACGCGTGAACAGTGCCCGCGCTGTGGGGCGCGCACGGCATGGGGCGCTGGGCTGCGCGCGCGGCTGGGCAGCGGGGCGTGATTTCTGTCTTTTTGACCTTTTTGACCCATTTTGTCCAATTTTTCCATGTTTGTTGACCTTTTCCCACTTATTTATTAATATATTTGTGATGTATTGCTTCAAGTATTCCTCTTTGAGTCTTTAAATTGCGTTTTTAAGCCAAAATACCTGAAAAACAATAAAAATACCCGTGATTCCGAAAATGACAAATCTATATAAATATATGATAAAACATATAAATATATATATTTTTAATCAATTAATGTAAATAAAATCATGGTTATTTTAGTGCTTTTTGAGCACTCATCAGTAGGCCTAAATTGATATAAAATCTCTTAGGGTATGTTTGATACCAAAATTTTAGTAAAATTAAATTCATTTTCATGTCTCATTCGTAGTTTAATATTACCAATTGTCGTAACAATTTTTCAACTAAAGCCAACCAAGAGAGTTTTTTCTAGCCAATAAATTGGGACCGTATTTTCATTACTTCCAAGGTGGATGAGAAAAAGATATCTGTCAAGGATCTCATATCTATTCAAACTCTTTTTATAAACAGTCTCCAACGACGAGGCTAGTTAATGACAAAGGATCATGTGTGAGAAATTCCCTCCAAGTGCATGTTCTTCAGTGAATTTGATAGGTACATAAAGATTATAAGTCATTTGTTTCGGGCTAACTGAATTTATCCACAATTTCTCAAATGTTCTTTTCAAACATTATAGGTAGCCCCTAATGAAATGGATCCCTCGTGTATGACATATAACACTCGTCCTCCTCCTGGTAGGTCTTGTCCTTCTTCTTATCACCCATGGTGATGTTGACATTAAAGCTTTCAGGATTCTTGAAGGTTACTTGAATTTTAGTTTTGTTTCTTACATCATTAGGTAAATAATAACAAAATTTAGGAAAATCTCAATGTTTAATAACATATCATCGTGAAGGACTATAATAGCTTTCACATGTTCATTTTGACCTTGCTTTTACACATGCTCAACTAGTTATCTCACTTACACTTCTATTCTTTTTATTGAAGCCTCCAAAGAATCTAACATTTGATTGGTTTTACACCTGGTTGTCTTTGCTTACTTGAATAAAAGCATTGAAGTTGTTCTCAAAGTTGGTTTATTTAGAAGATTATATGGCATATTCTGGTTGAATTAATGCCTTTTCATATGGTTTTGGTACTGAGTATAGGTAGGGTTGTTTATGTTGGTTTGTAAACTTGTTTACAAGCCCAAAGAAATCAAAAAAACAAACTTTGAAATATTCTAGGCCATTTGAAGTCCAGCTCGTGGAAGCTTCTATGGTGATGATCTAGATTGATAAGGATACAGCTCATGGTTGGTGGGAAGAAGAAAAATCAATGGGTTAGGTAAGAAGATAAGTGTATGGTTTAGATTGTTTTGGTAGGTTTATATTGTGTGGTTTAGATTTATTAGTTGTTTCTATAAATACCTCTTAGTAGCAATGTAATAATCAAGTTAAATAAATCAAAAACAAAAATTCAATAATTTCTGAGTGTTTCTGGAAAATTGTTCTTGAGTATTATTGAATTTTCAGAGTTTTGATCCATAATTTTCCAACAAAGTGGTATCAGAGCTGTAGTTGGAAATATAAATACACACTATTGTATATCAAATCGAACCTCTCGACGAGACAAATCCAACGCCGTAAGAATCATCCCGATCTAAGTTCGGACGCGCCACCACGATCCTCCGGAAGTTTCTTCTAGAAGTGAGTTAACTCACTAAGTCAGCCGAGTTGGAGCCGAGTTGACCGAGCCGTGAGCCTGTTGACCGAGCTGCTGATCGAGCCGCCAAGCCATTTGACCGAGCCGTCGAACCGAGTTGACCGAGGCGTGAAGCCTGTTGACCGAGCCGCCGAAACAGTTGACCAAAAATTTGATCATTGACTTTGACTGTTGACCAAAAAAACTTAGATTTTCCCGGAGTTCCTCCTAAGGTTTTTTGACGTTCTGAATCCATCTGTGCAATCAGAATTTACAAATTCTCACTATATTGAGAATTATGTCAAGTGGAGGTATGACATCGTTTCAAGTCCCCACACTCAACAACGATAACTATGATAATTGGAGTATTAAGATGAAGGCTCTTTTGGGTGCACATGATGTGTGGGAAGTCGTAGAGAAAGGCTTAAGTGAGCCAGACGAAGAAACTACTCTAACGCAAGTGCAAAAAGAATCTTTGAAGGATTTGAGAAAGAGAGACAAGAAAGCCCTCTTTCTTATCTATCAAGCCTTAAATGATGATGGGTTTGAGAAAATTTCAGATGTAACATCTTCCAAAGCAGCGTGGAATAAGCTTCAAATTTCTTTCAAAGGAGCCGAGAAAGTGAAGAAGGTTCATCTCCAAACACTAAGAGGTGAGTTTGAATCTCTACATATGAAAGGTTCCGAATCTATTTCTGATTATTTCTCGAGAGTCACAGTTGTTTCTAATCAATTAAAAAGAAACGGTGAGATGTTGGGAGATGTTAGAATAATGGAAAAGATACTTCGTTCATTAGATTCCAAATTTGAACACATCGTCGTGACGATTGAGGAAACAAAAGATTTGGAAGAAATGACCATTGATGAACTCAATGGGTCATTACAAGCATATGAAGAAAAGCATAAGAAGAAGCAAGGGATCACTGAGCAACTCTTCAAGATGCAATTCAAAGATAAGCATGAAAGCCAAGGCAATGACAGAAACCAACGTGGCCGAGGTAGAGGTAAAGGTGGTGGACGAGGTGGAAGCCACGGTCGTGGACGAGGTTGGAATTACAATAACAATTCCAACAACTTTGAGAGAGTAGAAAGCTCAACACAAAGTCGAGGAAGAGGTAATATGAACTCAAGGTATGACAAATCTCAAGTTCAATGCTATAATTGTCAGAAATTTGGACATTATGCTTCAGAATGTAGAACTCCTAATAATAGAGTAGATGAGAAAATCAACTACATAGAGGAGAAGACAGATGTGAAAGAAACTCTTTTTCTAGCACGGAAGAAGGGTGATAGTAGTCAACCAAATGCCTGGTATCTTGACAGCGGTGCAAGAAACCATATGTGTGGAAGGAAAGACATGTTCGTGGAACTAGATGAGTTAGTAAGTGGAAATGTCTCATTTGGAGATGATTCAAACGTAGCAGTGAAAGGAAGAGGTAACATTCTTATTCGTTTGAAAGATGGGCAACATCAATTTATTTCCAATGTTTACTATGTCCCAAATATGAAAAGTAACATCTTAAGTTTAGGACAATTGTTAGAGAAAGGTTATGATATTCATATGAAGGATTATAATCTTTCTATAAAACATGATAAGAATAACCTCATTGCTAACGTACCGATGTCAAAGAATAGAATGTTCTTGATCAACATACAAAATGACATTGCAAAGTGTCTGAAAGCCTGCTATAAAGATGCATCGTGGCTATGGCATCTTCGATTTGGACATCTCAATTTTAGAGGATTGGAGATGTTGTCTAAAAAGGAGATGGTGAAGGGACTACCTTGCATTAACCATCCTGATCAACTTTGTGAAGGGTGCCTACTCGGAAAACAATTCCGAAAAAGCTTTCCAAAGGAGTCACACTCAAGAGCCAAGAAGCCACTGGAGCTAATCTATACTGATGTGTGCGGAACGATCAAGCCTAGCTCTCTCGGTAACAGTAACTATTTTCTTCTTTTTATTGATGATTTTTCAAGAAAAACTTGGGTATATTTCTTGAAATAGAAATCAGAAGTTTTTGAAGTATTCAAAAGGTTCAAAGCTACAGTGGAGAGAGAAAGCGGTAGAAAAATCAAAGCCATGAGATCAGACCGAGGTGGAGAATTTACATCCAAGGAGTTTCAAGAGTTCTGTGAAGCAAATGGAATTCATAGATCTTTAACAGTGCCAAGATCCCCCCAACAGAATGGTGTAGCTGAAAGAAAGAACCGAACAATCCTCAATATGACACGAAGCATGCTCAAAAGCAAAAAACTACCCAAAGCTTTTTGGGCAGAAGCAGTAGCATGTGCAGTTTACTTGTCAAACCGATCTCCAATAAGAAGTGTATGGGGAAAGACACCGCAAGAGGCATGGAGTGGAAGAAAGTCTGGTATTTCCCACCTAAGAGTCTTTGGAAGTATAGCCCATGTTCATGTACCGGATGAGAGAAGAACGAAGCTTGATGATAAAAGTGAGAGTTTTATCTTCATCGGTTATGATGCTAATTCAAAGGGCTATAAATTGTACAACCCACACAATAAGAAAATTGTGATTAGTCGAGATGTGGTATTCGACAAAGAAGGAGAATGGGATTTTAACTCTCATGCAGATAACTTCAATTTCTTTCCTCAGTTTAAAGAAGATGAGCAGACAATGAGGGAGCAATCTGTAGAAATTCAACAAGAGCCAACGACTCCACCTACTTCACCAATGCCAACCACTCATGAAGATCTGTCATCATCTTCAAGTGGAAGATACATCAAATGGATGTAAAATCTGCTTTTCTAAACGGAGTCCTTGAAGAAGAAGTCTACATTAAGCAACCATCAGGCTATGAAGCAAAAGGTCACAAAAACAAGGTATTGAAGTTGAAGAAAGCTCTTTATGGGTTAAAGCAAGCACCAAGAGCATGGAATAACCGCATCGACAAATACTTTCTGGAGAACAACTTCACCAAGTGTCCCTATGAATATTCACTCTACGTCAAGATTGAAGGTGACGATATTCTAATCGTTTGCCTATACGTAGATGATCTCATCTTCACTGGAAGTAATCCGAAGCTATTTGAAGATTTTAAGAAGGTGATGATCCGAGAGTTCGAAATGACAGATATCGGGTTAATGACATACTACCTTGGAATTGAAGTGAGGCAAAAGGAAGAAGGCATATTTATCTCTCAAGAAAGCTATGCAAGGGAGATACTAAAGAAGTTCAAAATGAACGATTCCAAGCCAATCAACACACCAGTGGAATGTGGAATCAAACTATCCAAGCATGAAGATGGTGAAAGTGTGTATCCAACATTTTTCAAAAGTTTTAGTTGGAAGTCTGCGTTATCTCACATGCACAAGGCCTGACATCTTGTATGCCGTTGGATTGATTATCCGTTATATGGAGAAACCAACAATCACCCATTTCAAAGCTACAAAAAGAATCCTACGCTATTTGAAAGGTACAATTAATTTTAGCTTGTTCTATTCAGCTTCTAATGATTACAAGCTTGTTGGATATAGTGATAGCGATTTTGGTTGAGATATAGATGATCGAAAAAGCACTTCCGGATTTGTGTTTTTCATGGGAGATATTGCTTTTACATGGATGTCGAAAAAGCAACTGATTGTCACCTTGTCTAGCTGTGAAGCAGAATATGTAGTAGCTACCTCATGTGTTTGCCATGCAATTTGGCTGAGAAACTTGTTAAAGGAGCTAAGTATGACACAAGAGAATCCAACCAAAATTTGTGTCGATAACAAGTCAAGTATTGCCTTAGCCAAAAATCCTGTTTTCCATGATCGAAGCAAACACATAGATACTCGATATCATTACATCAGAGAGTGCATCACAAGAAAGGATGTACAACTCGAGTATGTAAAATCACAAGATCAAATTGTCGACATCTTCACTAAACCGCTCAAGTAAGAAGACTTTGTCAGATTGAGAAATTTGCTCGGCATCATAAAACAAGTTTAAGGGGGAGCGTTGGTTTGTAAACTTGTTTACAAGCCCAAAGAAATCAAAAAAACAAACTTTGAAATATTCTAGCCCATTTGAAGTCCAGCTCGTGGAAGCTTCTATGGTGATGATCTGGATTGATAAGGATACAGCTCATGGTTGGTGGGAAGAAGAAAAATCAATGGGTTAGGTAAGAAGATAAGTGTATGGTTTAGATTGTTTTGGTAGGTTTATATTGTGTGGTTTAGATTTATTAGTTGTTTCTATAAATACCTCTTAGTAGCAATGTAATAATCAAGTTAAAGAAATCAGAAACAAAAATTCAATAATTTCTGAGTGTTTCTGGAAAATTGTTCTTGAGTGTTCTTGAGTTTTCAGAGTTTTGATCCATAATTTTCCAACAGTTTACCCTTCAAGAGAAATTAAAATGATTTATCCATCCTGAATTGTAAGTGCTTGCATAACAATCATTCCTAACATTTTTGTCAAATTACATTCCTTTTCATGTCTCATTCTCACTCGTAGTTTAATATTACCAATTATCGTAACAATTTTTCTACTAAAGCTAACCAAGAGAGTTTTTCATGGCCAATAAATTGAGACAATATTTTCATTACTTCCAAGGTGTATGAGAAAATGATATCTACTAAGGATTTCATATCTATTAAAACTCTTTTTAGAAACAATCTCCAACAAAGAGGCCAGTTAATGACAAGTTAATGACAAGAGAGTCATCCTGTAGGAAATTCACTCCAACCTTATGTTCTTTAGTGAATTTGATTGGATAGGGATTATAAATCATTTGTTCTGCATTTACTGAATTTACCCACAATTACTCAAATGTTCTTTTCGGGCATTATAGGTAGCCTTTCATGAAGTGGATCCCTCGTATATGACATATAACACCCTTCTTTCTTCTGGTAGATCTTGTCCTTCTTATCATCATTGTTGACATTAAAGCTTTTAGGATTCTTGAAGGTTACTTAAATTTTACTTTCTTTTCTTACATGATTAGGTAAATAGTAAAAAAATTTAAGAAAATCTCTGTATTTAATAACATACTATTGTGAAGAGCTGTAATAGCCTTCACATGTTTATTTTGACATGTAATTTTTCTCTTGCTTGCTTTTACACTTGCTCAACTAGTTACATACTACTTGCACTTCTACTCTCTTCATTGACGCTTCAAAGAACTCAATATTTGATAAATTTTCACTTAATTATCTTTCCTTATTTGAATGAAAGCATTGTTCTTTAAAGTTCGTTTATTTGAAGGATTATGTGGTATGTTTTGATTGAATTGTTGACCCTTTGTATAGTCATAGTAAGTCCACTTAATATTGATTAATTAGTAAACTCAAAAAAATATGTAAATAGGATTCTTAATTAATTAATCTTCTTTGATCATGATAGAATTAATTAATTGATAAAATTAAGTTAAATTATATTATTTAATTATAAATTAATATTTAGTTTATTATTAATTTATAATTAAAGATATTTTAAATCATTTAATTTAATCTCAATTAATTAATAATTTCATTAATAATTTCTCTATTATATATAATAGCACTACCTCGCCAAGACATAAAAAATTTATTGGTTGTGATGCACATTGAATTTATAATCTTTTACATTTTAGTTCATTACGACTTGGATGAATTGACATTAATTGTTCTATTTTTTATTCTTTTTGTTCGTGTTTGTCTAGAATTCTTAGAAAACCACTTTAAGTTACAAAACACAATAATACCCTTCAAACAAGATACACTACAAGAAAAATACAATATCTAGGACAAAAAATTGAACGTAATTTCAGTGCAACGGAAAATAATGTCGAGGGAAGATATAACTATTGAGGAGGAAATGGTTGACTCTATATTTGTTATTTGTTATGTAATCTAATTATTCAGTCAATATCAATGATATTCTTTTATCCACTTCATTCTATGCAGATGCTCATTCAATCAATTTAAAACATTAAGAATGTTAATTATCTTTGTTAATGTATATCTAGTAACATATTAATGTATATATATATCTATTAATGTATATCTATTTACTTTAGTTATATTTATATTTAGTTGTTTTAGAAATATCTAATTACTTGTAATTTCTATATAAAGGTAACATATATATTCATTTGAATCACAAAATAGAATACAATCATTAAATATTTCTAACATAATAATGTTAAATATTTCTAACAATCTTATTCACAATTAAGAGTAAATTTAGCGGCCCATATACTTACTTAGGAAAAGTGTGCGTAGAATCTTGATCATTTCTGGAATCTAAATTATATATCCTTTAAAAGCAACCTTTAAGTTGGGCCTTGGTTTTTAGCACATTCTGTTTGTACTTTGTAGACCAGGAACGCTGTAAAAAATTCTTATATTCTAGCTTAACTTTCTTTTGTTATTTTAATTCCTATATTGTGGTGTTATTCCTATAATGGAAGTTCCTATTAAAACTTATTGCATTCTAACTATGATTTTTTTATTGCATACAATACGTTTCACGTCTCACTTTTGGTGTTTTCTGTCACAAGTTTTTTTTATTGAAGAAAAGATTATATATGGTACATTTTCAGCTGCTTTACTTTTGCTTTGCAGTGTTTGCTAAAGGCTGTAAGTGATAAAAGGAAGGCAAGCTGCTACAAATATTAATACAGCATTTTTGCAGCATATATGTAGTGCTATTATATATAATAGAGAATATAAAAACTGCATCTTTATATACAGCTTTTCTAAAAACGCTGCAAAGTATACATTGCAGCATTTTAGGAATGCTGCAAAATGTGGATATTCTTGTATTGTGTATTGTTGCAACAAAAAGTAAAAGACTTCCCAATAGACTTCTTTTAAAAAAAAATTCAAATTTCTATGTTATTAATATATTTTTATTAACTGGACTTGTGTTTTACTTTCTTTGTATCAACTAGAGCACTTGCTATCATTCCAGTTGAGGCAATGGCTCAACAGGTTTTTATGGTTTTGTGTTATTCCCTCATTAAACTTAATGTATTTGTAGTTTTTGATCTTTTCATGTAAACTTCACTTTTTACTGATCAATATTATTCCTAAAATATTAGTTTCATGCTACTAGGCATGCCAGATATATAGGTAATGGCTTTCACGTGTCTTATAACCTTCAGATTTTCTTGTTATTTTTCAATTTATGTTTCACATTTCTTATTGTAATATGATTTGCATAGTAATACATTTTTTTATTTTTATTTTAATTAACTTGTATGCTAACATATTTTGAAAATGTATGCAGAACAATAATGCAGTGTCAAAAGCTTTAAACCACCTGCTGAAGCTTTAGATGCTGACCTCATGTGAGTTTCATTATTTTAGCTTTATAATCCTTATTTAATTATACTCTCTTGATTGTGCTTATTTGAATTCAGCTAATATTTTCTAGGATAATAAATGGTACATTTCAGATCAAAACTTTTTCTGCATATATATTTGTCCATTTTTTTTTTCAAAAGGTAAATAATAATAATAATAATAATAAAAAGATCATTCCCCAATAGAAATTATTTTAACTAGTTGTGAGAGCAAAAATTTAGGAAGTTGATCAGGAAGAGATACTATTGATTATTACTGCTTTCTTTTGAGAAGGAAACTAATAAAGAAATGAAATGTTTGGTTATGAGAATAAGATTTAGGAAGTTTAAATGATGAGAAAATTTTGAAGTCATTAGATGAGTAGCAATATTTGTTACAACTATTTGTTAGAATAATTTGTGTGGGAATAATCCCATAATACTAACAATAATAATAGTATTAAAAGAATAATAATAGCTTAAAAAGGACTAATTACACTAAAACAATCTATTATATATATAAGATAAATTTGTTAGTACTTGAAAATTATAAATTCATTTTAGATATGATTTAAGGACGAATTTTTATTTCATTCTTGTAATAATTTCTGAGATTTGATTAATACGACGAAAAGATCTACAAAATATTTTGTCATTGAATCATTTTAAGACGAAATTGTAACTTTCAAGGACAAAAAAATTTGCCCTAGATAATTTTTTTTTAGCAATAAAAGTAAAATATAATATTTAAAAACATAAAAAATAATAAGTATAAATAACGTTCATCAATGATGGTTATGTCCTCGTTTGGAGTTGGTTGTTTTGTTTGACTGTGTGGTGTTTTCTTAATTAAATTTGGATTTGGTGTTTTGATACTATCTATTTAATATTGCTTTGCCATTATTATTATTATTACTATTTTTTTTGGCTTAAACACTATTTGACTCTTACTAGTTTGAGTGCTAGCTGGATAGTTAGGGTGTCTTTTGTCAGTATTTGCAGTCACTATTATGTTGATTCTTCTTAACTTGCAATAAACACAAAACATCTTCATTCATTCCAAAAATTATTTCATTAAAATTGAAAAGGAAAGAATAGATATATTAAAAATGAATTAAGATGATTGCAAGGCAAGACCAAGTCTAACACATATAATAGTGACAAGATTCACTCTTTCCTATATTAAATTATATACTTTCAACCACATTAAATTAAATACTATCTATAAAATAGATATGTTAATAAATATAACTCGGTTATTAATTATTAAACAAACTTGTGTGTAGGTAGCTTAATTTTGCATGTATGAAAGACCTGAAGTTCCGAATATTATAGAAAAATGTAACTTTCATTAATACGCAGAAGCTAGCTAGCTCAATAAACAATTTCCTAATTTGCTATTTAATTCTTGTGAATAATCAACTTGCACTTGAGTTAGGTCAGATTCTTGATAATGCTTCGTCCAACATACCACTTTCTTCTAACCGTAGCTAAAGTGGATTACAGTTCGGAAATCCATAAGATGCACTTATATATAAACTAAATTAATAGATATTATATGATATTTATTAAGCAATATAATGACTTGATATAGATATAAAATGAGTACAAGTTACATATATGCATAATTCTGATAAAACATGACTCTCTAACCTAATCACCGTGAATCTAAATTTAAATCTTACATTATAATATTTTATTTATTTAATAAAAAAAATTATTGTATTTTTTTAAAATATTATTATTATTTAATACATTAATACGACATAAATATGCAACAATACTAACAAGTTTAGTTAGCAATCACTAATACAATATATGTTTTTGGTTTCGAAATTTTAACTTTGATTTTTTTAAAAACCGAGTCAATAAGATTTTGACCACGGTTTAATAAAAACAAAGGGCATAGTATATATATATATATAACATCGATTTTTATTAATAATCATGGCTATAAGTTAAATTATAAAAAATATTTAAATATATATATAAATAAATTTATATAACAACGATTATTAAATAGTTGTAATTATAATTAAAATAACAAAAATAATATTTTTAAAATCAAAATGACATAACATACTATATGTCATTCATTTAAAAATAAATAAAAAATTACTTTATAATTTTTTTATTTTTCTCTATTATTAATTTAATTTAATTTAATGTATTTTATTTCTTTTATAATATATATATATATATATATCAAAATTTTCACTTTTTTTTCTCTTTCTTCTTTTTTCCATTTTTTTTATAATTAAATTCCTATTACTTATATATATTAATATATAATTTCTAATTAATATATATATATATATATATATATATATATATATATATATATATATTAATTCCCTTATCAGCGTAAGTATCTTCTTTTTTACCTAAATCATTTCTAGCCTCTTGAGCTCACGTCTTTTCCCCTCTCAACGAGCAGTGCTGCATCGCGCCACCTCACATCGGGACTCAAGAAATTAATGATGACCTTCCCCAATAGTTCTTCCTTTCCAGCATCTCACTCGACATTTACAGCAGCTATTTCCCTCTATCTTCTTCTTTTCTCTCTGTTTTGTTCTGTTCATATTATCATGTTCGCACCTTATCGACCAGTTGTTTGTACTATCGTTGCTCATGACCCAAATCAGAGTAAGTATTGTTTCCAAAATCCAGTTCGATCTTAGATTTCGTGGTTAACTTGATTTGATTTTTTTCAAGATCTAGGGTTCATTTTGTTTCCCAATTTTTCTTGTGTTTTACTTTTGTTTTGTATTTTAGGGTTAACTTGAGTTTGTAGGATCCTATTTGTTGCTTGTTTCTGTTTGGATTGAAAATTTCTATTTGGATTGAAAATTTCTATTTGAGGTAACTTGTTCTATGGCTTGTATAATTTCTTTTATTTTCTGCTGTGAATTAAGAAGTGTGGGTTTAATTTTTTTTAATTTCTGGTTGGGCAAGTTTGGCTTGTGAATTAATGCAACCCGTCAGAGTGTTTGGTATAGAGTTTTGGTTTTTGGATTCATTGGCTTCATTTGTTCCCTCATATTTTAGTTGTAGTAGTTTAATGACATATGTTCTAACCTTCTCCTTATAGGTAGAGCTAGCACATGGTGGACGTGGACATTCTTCTTCTTTAATGGATTTACTTTTGTGCTTTATTAATTTTTTCCCCTCTGAATTATTTTCTTTGTATGCTTAAGTTGTTTTATGTGTTTCTTATTACAATTTTAAAGACAGATATGATCTAGTAAGGTTCATAAAAATAATTCAGAAAGCTAGACTCTATGCTTAACTTCGCATTGAACCTTCTGACCTGGTGTTGTGTCTGTGCTGATGCCTAGGGTCAAGTATAGTTCTATTAAAAAAAAACTTTGGTTTGATCGTGTACTAATATGTTGTTTTTTAATTATATTAATTAATTGTTGAATATATTAGTACCTATGTTATGCACTTTGTAATATATTGCAAATATATAAAGATTGTTCCTTACATCATATAAAATCATCCTTGGATAATCTATATGTATTTGATTATTTTGATAAAATGAAAGCATTTTCTGATGAATTGACTGTTATTAGGCCTATGGATGATTACATGTTATTGTAGTTTTTTTCTGTTTTCTTTTTCATGGTAGGCACCAGGCGCAGCAGCATCAGGCATACCAAGCCTCAATCTAGAGGGAAGACCATTGATGGATATGAAGATTTTCTAGAAAATAATGAGAAATCCTTAATGAAGGTTGAGAAATCACTTACATAGACTTGATGAGTTGACATTGAAATGCATATTTAAATAAGTTGCCCCTACTGACCATCTCACCATTCTGATAAATATTATACATTGTCTGTCTACTTGTGAGAAAGCAGAAGATGCAGAAAATGAGGATGAAATTTCTAGTACTAGTGCTAGTGTTGGTACTGGTGCTGGTACTAGTGCTGGTACCGGTGCTGGTGCTGGTGCTGGTACTGGTGCTGGTACTAGTGTACTACGCTGGTGTAGGTGCGCTACGTTGCGCTACACTCGTGCGCTGGTACTGGTGTGCTGCGCTGGTGCTGATACGCTATGCTAGTACTAGTGCGCTACGTTGGTGCTGGTGCACTTCGCTGCACTAGTGCTAGTGTTGGTTCTGGTTTATAGAAGATGAAGATGAAGTCAAGAAATACTTGAGAGATTTTTCAATCAGCTGAAAATCCGAAATTATCATTATAATTGTTTTTGTATCATATTTATACTTGTAATTAATAGTAAAAAGTTAATTTATAATAGTAATTTTTTGTTATGTTTTAGTGTATAATAAATTCTCGAATGTAATTATACTTTTAATTTTAATATAATATGATTTTTAATATATTTTTAATAAATTTATTGTAATTTATATTAATTTTTAATATTGTAATTATTAATTTTTTTTTTAATTTATGTATACCGTATGACCTCAGTTATTAGAAAACCGAGGTCATAGGGGTACTTATGGCCTTGGTTATAAGAAAACCGAGGCCAAAGGGGGTACCTATGACATTGGTTATTAGAAAATCGAGGCCAAAAGTCGTTACCAATGGTCTTTCTCATTTAGGTCTCGGTTCTTATAACCGTGACCGTGGCCATAGACCTACGACCACGGTTAAAAACCAAGGTCATATGTACTTTTTGTAGTAGTATATTTTGTTTTTGGTTAAAAGACACATGTTCAAAACAAATGGATCAATTATATTTTGACACTTTACTCTTTTTATTAAAAGTTTATTTACTTTATTTAAACAATAATAAAATCTATAGAATACATATATGTATATATGAATTTTTATTATTAATTGAATATATTTTTTTATCAATATTTTTTCCTATTGGAAAGAACTAAGTTCAAAATTATTTAAAGAGAAAAATGTCATAAAAGTCTCTTAGTTGAGGTCATTTGTGTCGATTAGTCCTGTAAATAATTTCATTAGTCTCTTATTTATGAAACAAATGTCAACTGACAAATTGTGTTTGCAATAAATACTCAAGTATACGTATCGCAACAAGTAATATAATGATAAGAAAATATTTTTTCACGAAAATTATTTTATTATAAACCAATTTTTAAACTTTTAGTCTCATAGTCCTCATTATCCTTTTAAGCTCATCTTTCTCCTCTAGAGTTTTACCACTCTTCAAGGCTATGACATTGCAATGGTCCTTACTTTCTCTTCTTGGGTTTATAATTATGTCACTTAGAAGGTTACCTTGAGGTCTTTGGCTTATAGCCTGGGAAATTTGCCGAATTTGAGTCACTAAATTTTGAATGGAAGCCTCTTGAGTAGGCACTTTTGTATTTACTAATTGGATGAAGTCTTTTATCATCCCTATTAATTAAAGCATTTTTATTGTCATCAATATGTGGCTTATTCTCTTGGGCTTGTGATTATTATGGTTGTTGAAAATCTAGTAGTAGAAATGATTGTCGGTTGAATTGATTACCACCTTGATTATTATTATTCCAAGAGAAATTTAGGTGTTATCTTCATCTTGGGTTATATGTTTAAGTTTGAATTATTGTTTTGATTCACATTATCCATATAAAATGTTGATTTAGGATTATCTGGATAATTATCAAACAAATAGGCTCTACCATAAAACACAGAAGACATACATGAGTCTTGGACTAGATATATACTCATTAGCGAGTTTTGAACCTTAAAAGTGTAAGGATTATGAGTGTTGGTTATTTTCGTGGACAAAATATTTATATGTAAATTTGTTTTTAGGTCTATTATCAAATCTATCAAGAAAAGCCAAACAAATGCTCGAGTTTCAAATAATTGTACTTCATGTATATCTTTGATAACTACGACACATAGGATTATATTTATCCATTTCATAGCAAATGCTTATAAATCTAAAATTATTTTTAGTGCTAAAATATGGAATAAGATATGCTAAAAGATATTAAATAATATATACTCTAAAATAAGATATATTAAAAGATATTAGATAAGATATATATACTCTAAAATAAGATATGCTAAAAGATATTAGATAATATATACTTTAAATTATATTTGAAATCATTATCATAAAAGATAGCATAAAATATATTTTTAAAAGATATTAGATAAAATATACTTTAAATTATAGTTGAAATCTTTAGCATAAAAGAAAGTATAAAATCTATTTTAAAAGATATTAGATAAGATATATTTTAAATTATAACTAAAATCTTTATTATAAAAGATAACATAAAATCTATTTTAAAATAAATTTATTTTAAATGAGAGTTATCTTAATTAATGAGAATTATTAATCCTATTTGTAATAGAAAAGATATTTATCAATTACATAGGATTAAGAGTTTTAATTTTTCCTATAAATAAAACTCATTTGCTAGTTGATTTAATTTAAATGACATATGTTTTGAATCATCTAGTTAGGATTATTCATTATTAAATCCGTTCTAGAACATACATGGGTACTTGTGTTTTGTGCTAACTTTTTTGCAGTTACTTCGTGAACGTATTTGATTGGCGGGAAGCTTATTGGACAGTTGGTCTAGAAACCGCTCACGCTAATATTGGAAATTGTGAAAACAGAGTAGTGGCTTGTAAGTAAAGTACATTGGGACATTATCCTAGGGAGGGTAGCATAAGACCGAGTTTGTACTTGAACATTTGATTTTCATAGTGGAAAGTTAGGTGGTCCGGTGGACTGGTGGTTTTACTCTTAAGCCATGGTTGTGGCTTAGGTTGTTTTCACCTAAAAATATCGTATGTTATTATTTTATTTCCGCACTTATATTTACCTACGATTGCATGCATGACTGGTTTGTTTAGGTTATTAAATTATAAATTGGTAAAAATTAAAAATAACCTATTCACCCCCTCTAGGTTAATTAGGTCCATAATTTATAAACTTTCAATTGGTATCAGAGCCAACACTAGATACACTTAGTGTTAGTCCTATGGAGTTTTATTATGGATCATTCTATTGAGGATTATAGCTCAGATGATGAAGGACTTGATTCTTCTTTTCTCTCTAAATATAATGTTAAAAGTTCTATGGAATTAGTTTCTAACTATCTTAGAGCCATACAAGAGAATAATAGTTTAAATACAAAAATAGAAAAATTAAATGAACAACTTGAGGCGCTTGAAATTTTTTATAATAAATTAAAAGAAGCAAATAATATTTTGCAAGAACAAAATAATACTTTTAATTTGAGTCTTGTAGGTTTGAAAGAAGAAAATAATAAGCTTGTTGAAGATAATAAAAAACAAGTGCAAGAGCTCAAAGAATAATGTGAAATATTGGAGAGACTTACCATTGGAGCTCAACAATTAGATAAAACATTGAGCATTGATAAGTCACATGGTGATACAGATGGCTTTGGTAATAAGGATGAGAATTCCACACCTTCAACATCAAAGACCACATTTGTAAGGCCCTTAAACTCTACTCCTATTGTCACTACTTATGAACAAAGAACTATTACACTTATGGTAGAAAAAGTTGTTAAGCTTGTGCATGACTGTCATCATTGTGGTAGAAAAGGTCATATAAGACCAAAATGTAGATTTTTGAGGAATGCTCTTGAACTTAATCATTCTTTCCATGCTTTACATAGTAGGACTCATAAGCATCATTCATCTACGCATGCTACATCATATTCAAGGAAGAATGGAAATTATAATAACTTGTTCATAAATTCTACTAGGAAGTATAAAGTCTTAAGTTCAAAGAGGCAAGCAAAATTACGTACTTTTAATACTAGGACTCATTATCATCATCCTATTATACATACTGCATCTTCATTAAGGATGAATGATAAAAGTACAACTAAGTCCAAGAAGACGACTATGAAACATAAGCTTGTTGAATCTCAACCAAATGATATAGAGAAATCAAAATTCAAGAAAATGTGGGTTAGGAAAGGGTGTTTTTTCCCAGTCACCTAATCGTCTTTTATTAGAGTGCTTAAATGACCTTAAGTGAGTAATATTTATTGTCTTTATTTTATTTATTAGTTAAACTTAAAAAAATGTAGAATCCTTATTTGGCCAACATGGTATTGGACTCATTTAACACTTACAGACATATAACCTTACCTTTAATGACTTAACTAATTTTGACATTTATTATATAAATGATTCTACAATTTTTACTTACGCACACACATATTCTTGTACATGTGATGATCGATGTTGACATGAACTTATTCACACACTCACGAACACACATATATGTTATGCTTGAAGTTTATGGATTTTCTTGAAAGATTCTAGGACTTCAACTAATCTTGACTGTAAAATTGTGTTGAGTTATATTTCTTGCTTTCAAAAAATTTATCTCATGGAGGCACCTAGTATTGAGATGGTTACCTACTGTGATGTGTGAAGCTACCGCAGTGAGCGAAGAGGTCTACCTTACAACTAGTGTGAAAGTCATCATGCTAGGTTTATGGCTCGTACAAAAAAAAAATGAAAGATTATGCAAAAAACGATTACATATAAATCTTGTGCATTGAATGCACAAAAAGAAAGAGCCAATAGAGGTTTAAAATATATATATATATATATGTCATTTACCTCATATGTATAAAAAAAATACAAAAAAAAAAAAGAAAGTCCTCATTTAGTGGATATACTTTATTTTGTAAGATTGAAGACTCGATTATAGTTTTACATGATAGGTGATAATTTTTTTCTTCGGAGTCTTTCTTGATAGGTCATAAATGAATTAATTGACATATTTGTGTAGTTTAAACATATATACTACTTTAAGCAAATATCAATATGTCATTATATGTGCTTGTGTGACTCTTATACTCTACTTATTTATTTATATGATAAACAATCAAAATTGGAGTTAAAAAATTATGAGTTCTCAATTGGTTGTGTGTTCATTTGTGATTAAATAAGTTTAATAGCTTATATGGTTATTTATAAAAAAAATTAATTAATTTTTTTCATTTCCATATTCTTTTCATATATTACCTTTTTAATGTGTTTCTAAGTTAGAGAGTCATAGAACTTATGGAAAGTTTAAAACATATTGCACTTCTGCATTACTCTACTTTTACATTGTTATATCATTAGGAGGAGTTTAACTTCATTATTTTGTTTAATGTTTTGTCCTTCTCGTATGTCAAAAAGAGGGAGAGAATAATGTGTTTTACTTCCATGGTTTTATTTTGTTATGCATATAAGGGGAGAACATATTTAATTAAGCTTAATTAATATGAATGCATACTACATAACTATTCTTTACACTTCGCTTATTTTTATGTAAACTTAACTAATATACAATGAGGCTTTCATGCCAAGTTGTCCTATGCTTTATCAATGTCATTTCAGTAACAAGCTTGTCAAGTGGCAGTGAAGATGGATCTACCGGACCATAGGATAGTTCCACTATGGAGTCTGGGACACCATTGTATTTTATCTTATTTCTATAAGTCTAACGTAGTGAGAGAGATATTTTGTCACACTAAAATTCCAAAGGGGGAGTTTGTACGGACTATGAGTGTTGGCTATTTTCGTAGACAAAATATTTATCTGTAAATTTGTTTTTAGGCCTACTATCAAGAAAAGCCAAACAAATGCTCGAGTTTTAGATAATTTTACTTTAGGTATATCTTTGATAACTACGACACATAGGATTATATTTATGCATTTAATAGCAAATGCTTATAAATCTAAAATTATTTTTAGTGCTAAAATATGGAATGAGATATGTTAAAAGATATTAAATAATATATACTCTAAAATAAGATATGTTAAAAGATATTAGATAAGATATATATACTCTAAAATAAGATATGCTAAAAGATATTAGAAAATATATACTTTAAATTATATTTGAAATCATTATCATAAAAGATAGCATAAAATATATTTTTAAAAGATATTAGATAAAATATACTTTAAATTATAGTTGACTTTAGCATAAAAGAAAACATAAAATCTATTTTAAAAGATATTAGATAAGATATATTTTTAATTATAACTGAAATCTTTATTATAAAAGATAACATAAAATCTATTTTAAAAGAAATTTATTTTAAATGAGAGTTATCTTAATTAATGAGAATTACTAATCCTATTTGTAATAGAAAAGATATTAATCAATTACATAGGATTAAGGGTTTTAATTTTTCGTATAAATAAAACTTATTGCTCATTGTTTCAATTAACCATACAAGAGTATTATTCTAATCTTCTTAATTTCTCTCTCTTGTTTTACAAATATAAGATTATAATTCTTTAGGCTTCTTTATTTAGTTAATCTATCAAATATTGGTGGTTATATTTGATTCATTAATAAACCTAATTATTTTATAATATTTTGATATTATGTTCTTGTGGCTTCTTCTTTATTTTTGTTCTTAAATTGTTAGATCAAATAATTATTTTTGTTATATCATAATTATTTGATTTGATTATTAATCGTTAAATAAGCTATTTTTATTGAACTTATATTTGATCTTTTTGGTCTAGGATTTGCTAGTTGATTTAATTTAAATGACATATGTTTTGAATCATCTAGTTAGGATTATTCATTATTAAATCTGTTCTAGAACACACACGGGCACTTGTGTTTTGTGCTAACTTTTTTGCAAATACTTCGGGAACGTATCTGATTGGTGGGAATTTTATTGGAACGTTGGTCTAGAAACCGCTCACGCTAATATTGAAAAATGTGAAAACAGAGCATGGGCTCATAAGTAAAGTACATTGGGACAGTATCCTAGGGAGGGTAGCATAAGACTAAGTTTGTACTTGAACATTTGATTTTCATAGTAGAAAGTTAGGTGGTCCGGTGAACCGGTGATTTTCCTCTTAGGCCATAATTGTGGCCTAGGTTGTTTCCACCTAAAAATGTCGTGTGTTATTATTTTATTTCCGCACTTATATTTACACACGATTGCATGCCTGTCTGGTTTGTTTAGGTTATTAAATTATAAATTGGTAAAAATTAAAAATAACCTATTCACCCCCGTCTAGGTTAATTAGGTCCATAATTTATAAACTTTCAAAAAGGATTAATCAAAGATGACACTTAAGTTGTAAGTTCTATGATATCATTTACCTTATGCACTATGGCTACTCTTCTTGTGACTTCCATTCTATCCATTGGCTATGATAATTATTGCTAGCCATTTTTTCAAGTAAATCATAAACTTGATTGTAAGATTGGGCTAGCAGAGCCCTATTAGCAGATACATCAATCATGGTTCTTATTTAAGCATTGAGACCATTGTAAAAAGTCTCAATTTGGATGCAATGAGAGATACCATGGTGAGAACACTTCCTTAACAATTCGTTTAATCTTTCTAATGCTTCATATAAAGATTATCCTTCACATTGTTGATAGAAGGTAATGTCAATCCTATGCTTGGTATTCTTTATTGGTGGGAAGTATTTCATCAAGAATTTCTCTGTTAAATCATTTCAAGTTGTAATGGAATTAGGTGGCAAAGATTTTAATAAAGTTCGAGCACATTCTCGTAAAGAGTAAGGGAATAATCTTAGCATAAATGCATCTTCGATCATACCACTAAATTTAAATGAATCTCCAACTTCAATAAATAATTTGAGATGTATATGAGTATCATCTGTTGGTAATCCGCTACGTGAATTGTCAAACTGTTTGTAGCATTTGAAACTTCATTGGCTTTAGTTCAAACTGATTAGCTTAAATGGTTGGCCTCGTAATACTTGGATTCAACTCTTCCATCGTAGGTATTGCATATTCATTCATGGCTCTATCTCTATCATCCATTAAAGGAATATGATTGATAAAATTTAACTCGTTATTATTTATGTCTAATGGATTAGTCATTTCTTCCACTTGGGTGACAATTTGTTGTTTTCTTATTGACCTTAAAGTATGCTCGATTTCGTGATTGAAAGGTAAAATATCTCCCTTACGAACTATGCTCATGCAATAAACTCATATGTGTTTTTAATAGTAATAAAAGTAAATAAACATTAAAAATAAATAACTAAATTAATTAATTAAAATGTAAAATAAATAAATAAAGGAAATATAACTAAAATAAATAAATAAGTAAATAAATAAATAAAATAAAAAAATAATTTCTAATATTTATAATCTCCGATAATTGTGCCAAAAATTTGATCGATACACGATTTATGTGTAATGAATATGCAAATATAAGTATCGCAACAAGTAATATAATGATAAAAAAATATCGTTTACACGATGATTATATTATTAGAAACTAATTTTTAAAATAAAAAATAAATATCAATTTTTTTTTGTGTTTTTATATTTTAAGAAAGAAAAATTAAAAAAAAACTAAAAATAAATAGCAATAATTAATTAAATCAAATTTGATAGTTAAAATGATATATGAGAAAATATATAAGAATACTTAATCTCTCAATTTTCTAAACATATGAATCACTAAAATACTCATAATATAACTATCAATTAATTATATTATTATTTGAATCTAACCTAATATGCATTTCTCTCTTATGTAAACTACATATCATATAGTAATTAATTTAATCACACTCTTATGTCAATTAAATTATATACTACTCATTAAGCTCATTAATTATGGATCACATACATAAGAATTATACATCTTTGTTTAGAAACCATACATATTATTTAATCAAGATAAACAATTAAATAATTTTCTTTAATCTATTTAATTGCTTATATAGATCAATTGTTGACCAAATAATTAATAGCATAAAAATCAGATTAAATAATATAATTAAATTTAAATTATAATTGAAATAAAAAATTAGATCATTCCATGGTAAAAATTGGGTTTCATAAGACCCCTAGATTACTAAATTAAGTAAACATAATTTTATTAATAAAACTCACATTTGTCATAAAAAAAGACATAAAAATTAATAAAGAAATGAGTAGAAGAAGAAATATAATTAATCTCTCCTTGAATCTCCACCAAAATTGTATCTTCTTTTAAATTTTTTATTTTTTTCTCTTTTTTTAGCTTTAAAAACTTATAAAAAAATATGCTAATTACATCTTCTTAGGGTTTATAGGATGTTTAGGAGGTTAAATATAGCTCAAATGTAATATGGATGGTCAAATCAAAGACTGAGATCAAAATAAGAAAAATTAACATTTTCAACCAATGGGAGCACGAGACGTGACACATGGAATTAACTGGAAGAATCAAAGCACGTCACATGATAAGGGAAGACGAGTTTGGTCAATGCATGTTGAGTCAGTGTCACACAACAATTAGCGATTCATTGTTGCGGATTACGTGACGTACATTTGGAAGGAATTGACGAATATAGGGGTGACACATGGTGATATTGTCGACCAAGCGACAAACTCGGATTGAATGTGGTGTTGAGACATTGCGTAGCGTTATGTCGTACTGTATAGGCGACGATTTACAATTGGGCTTTTTTGCTTGCGTGGCATCCGTGTGGCTTGCTCACTCAACTCGTTGTTTGGGTGGCATCCATGTAGTAGCTTCTGATTGATATTGTATTAAAAATTCAAAAAAAACTATTAAAATTTCAAAAAAAATCTTAAAAAATTATATTTTCACTTATTTTATTAAAAATATCATATTTTAATATTTTTAGTCTAAAAAATATTACTTATTCAATGAAACGAATAAATATTAAGTAAAAAAGTAGATTAATAATAATCATTATCATCTAATTGAGCATTTAATCCATTTATGTTTCAATAAGATGGATAATGCGGTGCTTGTTAGATGATAGCTTAGTTAGCTTGCTATCTAGTATATGTGTTTGCTAAAAGCTACTCGGGTCTGTTTTGTCTTTTTTGAATTCAGATTCTGGGTGCTTGTTTCTTTGATTTTTAAAGAATTCCTTCATATTTTAAAAAAAAATGTCTTTGTATTGAACTTATAGAAACAATTTTTTTGTTAATTTATATTTGATATCTCTTATAATTTTTAGTGATTCACGCAAGAACATGTCATTGAATCCCGTGGCCATCCTCTTGGTAAGGTTTTATATTAAAAATAAAAATAGAACGATTGGGTTTTTTAGAAGAAAAATGGGTGTGAAATAAAAAATAGAAAATATAGAAGAAAACGAAGAAAACCAATTTGATACGTCATTGCATATGTAACAATTCACAGTAAAAATAAAAAAATTAAAAATAAATTAGACTTAGATAAATTATTTATTAATTTTAAATCATAAATCAATCTTAATAATATGCTATAATTATAGGGAGGAGAGTAAATAAACCTAAAAATAACTTCAATTTTTTTACATATTTTAATTCATATTTTAAAATTATTATTAGTTTATGCCCTATTCTTTTAGTAACAAGTAAATTAGAAGAAGTCAATCTATAATCACCACTTGTTAAAAACTGGTCCAGTAATGTACGCTAAGTCTTGACAAGTAGTAGGATAATTAAGATATCTAGGTATTTTCATTTTTGAAGTATTTATCGCTAAAATAATAACGTGAGTTCGAACACCAATCCACATGCAGTGTTAGATACCGCAAAAGCATGAAGAATATTTAAATGTAACAAAATGTAAATAACACAAGGATTGATTATTTAATTTACACATAAAATTATAATTTTTATTAATATTAATTTTTTAAATATAGAATATTTTTTTAATAACAAAATTGCATTCTATATCACAAAAATAATATTAAAAATATAAAATAATACTTAAATCTAAAGTTGTAATACATATAAAAATATGACATACACATATCCAATATAAATAACACCATTTATATATATATATATACTTCTTATCTACACAAAATAAGTCTCATTTTACCTGATAAATATAGCAAAATGATGAGAGACAATTAATAGTCATATATTAATCATGCTCGAAGATAAAGACTAACAACCCCACAAGTTTCCATCTTTTGAATTTTCTTCTATTTTTTTATTTAATTTTAGAGTTATTTATCCCAACAACCTTCACCTTAATTTAAAAGATATCATCTTTAATTAACACATTAAGCCATGTAATACACATGTTCAAATTGAAGCAGTGCATCCATTATCCCTTAATATTTAACTAAAAATAATTTTATTCAAATTTATTACACCTTAAAAGTATTCATTTAACATTATATTTTTATCACAAAATATGATAATTTTTTCATTAAATTTGACATGTTTTCTTATCTTATATTATCATCACCAATACAAGATTTAAAATTTAAATTTAAATTAATATTCACCTTACTTTTAAGTGACATTGTTACTCTACCTCAAACACAATTTTCAATTAACTTGTATAAATTTTTCTTCTTTATCCCTTTCATTATGATAAAAAAAATCTTTAATTACATTGAATGATCTTACTCCTTTATTCATTAGTCATCATAATATCTCCATCCTTACAAGAATTATAACTATCAAACAATTTCTTTCAATCATTAAAAAAGACTTCACTTGTAATTACAGGTGTGCCATTAAAATAATAATCATAAGTTTCGATTATAATTATTATTTTTTATCTTTCATTTTCTTTTCATTAAAATATCTTATATCTTTAAATCTATCTTCACAAAACTTTTTTATGTATATTTTTTAAGATAATAAAAGTAATCAATATCATTTATTTGATAATACATGAAATGTTTGCCACCTCTATTGTTCATGCGAAGATGAAGACCAAAAGCCCTACTATTTTTATCTTTTGAATTTTCTCCCTTTTTTAATTTGACTTTTGAGCCATTTATCTTTACTTATAGGTAAGGTTTCTAAAAATTTATAGTTTAATTTTTGTGAATGATAAATATACCATCAATTTCTTTAAAAGTATTACAAAAATTTCATTCTTGTCATATAAGTAAGAGAAGTTAATGTTTCTCTCACATGAACCCGTTTGAAAAATTTAAATAATAGATTTGGATAAATAATAAAAGGTTGTCTATTATACAATCAATTACTTTGTATTTTTAATCTATTTTATTGTATTATATTTTTTTTAATTAAGATCTAATTTTTTTTAATAAATTGAAGTTTTGATAACATGTGAAAGTATATAAAAATCATTTACATGTTAATAACAAAAGGCTAACATAATAAAATAAAACATCAATAATATTTATAAATTCTAATATAATATTATCTTTAATTAATAAGAGACATAAACACTTTTATGTGTAATATTATTTTTAATTAACATGGTACCTTATCTCCAACATATTATACACATAAGTAATTTTTTTGATAAAAGACATAATCATTTTCACAGTGTAATATTATTTTTAATCAAAGTGATATATTATCTCCAATATATCATACATATTTAAGTAAATTTTTTGATAAATTAATAAAGTATTTGTGTTGTAGAGAAACACTTAAAATATAAATACAAGTAGGAAAGGAAAGAAAAAAATAAAAAATAAATTTAAGAGTAATTAAATATTAAAATTGTAATGCTCGGTGTTAAGTCTCACATTGGTTAAGAGTAAGACATCAATACTGCTTATAAGTCTGGGCAACACTCTAACTCAAAATCTGGCATTTGGTTTCAGAGTTAGGCTTGAGTTTTTAAGTTGGTATCAAAGTTAAGCTCTTGGTTTTTTCGTACTCTCATCGGACCTCGTGTCGTAAATCCGAACCGTGCCGTAAATCCGGATTCTAATTGATGTGGATGAAGGATGTTAAATCTCACATTCATTAAAAATAAGGCAACAATATTGCTTATAAGTCTAAACAATCCTCTAACTCATAAGCTGATTTTTTTGATTCAGAATTACCTATAAATTTTTAAGTCTTATTTATCCGGAAAACATTAATTAATATATAAACAAAAACTTTATTTATTTCAACTAGTTAGATATTCTTATTACCTTCACGCATACACAAAATGCTTAATTCATAAATAATGCTAAAGTTTCAACAGATTTGATAACTTTTAATAGTATAATCCATGATTGAAAACCAATAAAAAAGAAAATGAAACATTGGTGGATGAATGGACGCTAACCCTGGTATAAATAGTAGCACTATTAATATCCTATGCTTTTAATTCTTTTTATATTTAATTATGAAAATTATATGCCTTTATGCTCTTTCTCTCTCTAACGGCCATTGAAACAAAGTCTGGCTTTTTTTCTCAGCTAAAAAGAATTTACATTTTGAATAATCAACTTTATTCTCAAAAAAAAAAAAAATACTTTATTCAATAATCAATACTGTCTTCCATCAAACTTTACCCCTAATTTCATATTTATATGTAGTCCAACAACATCTACATATCTACTAAGTTACTCACTCACTCTCTCTCACAAACAAAGAATTTGCATGCAGGTGGGCAGAGATGGGTAGTATTCAGATGAATAATAATGTTCTGAAGATAATTATATTGTTAGCTCTGGTTGGATTACTCAAAACTTCAAGAGCAGAGGATAGGGTATTAAATGTGAGCAATTTGAGAATGTTTGTTGATGAGTTTCAAGATATGCCCAAAATCTTTGGGTTTCAGATTGTCAATGGTGTTCCCAGTTCTAAATCACTCAAGATTGGCATGTACCGTATCAACTGGGTTAGTCTCTCTTTCGATTTTATTACTATTTGCCCTTTTTATTTTTTTCTTAAATTAAATCTTTTTGCCTTTCCCATTGTTTGATAGTGTTTATGTCTAATTTCTTTTGAATTTTTTTTTAATTTCCTAAACTACTACAGCGAACAGAGTAGCCAGTTTTTTTATTATTGTTTTTTAGATGAAACGTTGGTCTTTTGAAACGGTGATGGTGAGTTATTTTTAAATTATATTTTTTAATAATTAAATTATTTAGTATTTTTTTTAAAAATTGTAATAAACTTAAAATACCTTTCATCATCCTATATTTCAATTGAAATGAATCATTATCTCGAAAAATGGAAAAATTTAATGATCCAACCATTAGAATTATAGAACAGAGCAAGTTTTTTTTGTTTTTTGTTTTTTGTTTTTGGGAAAGGAGCATAATTAATTAAAAGCCTTTTTTTTTTTGGAAAAGCTTAATTTTAAAGGAAAACTCCAATGTAATAAATGTTTCTGCCTCATCCCAACAATGTGGTGTGAATTGAGTATTGATGTACAATACCCACTAACTTTCTTACAAAGCCAGTTGTAAAGTTTAAAGAGACATCTTTTGTTTCTATTATTAGAACCCCCCACTTTCCCTCTCATTGGCTGATCCTTGTTCTTTTCAATTTTTTGCTTTTTGGGGTACTCCCTTGTTGTTATTATTCCCATTTCCCACAGTTCTTTTAATGCTTCTCTGGTTTGTTTCATGACTTTATTATTAATTACATACATAATTTAATATATGTAAATTTATATTTGTTATAATTTCTAATACCATATTGCCTCTTTATCAAACCATAAGCAAACTAATTTATTAGGTACTATTGGGAAATTCCTTTGTGAGTGAAAAGATAAAAATATATATATATATATATTAACAAATTAATACATTTTTGTAGTTTGGTAAAAATATAGTAATCAAAATGTTGGTTCTTGTAGAAATTCCACAGAGATCTTCCACCCACTCCAGTTTTTGCTTACGGTACATCAAAGAACACCGCAACAATACCTGGTCCAACAATCGAGACTGTTCATGGAGTCTCCACTTACGTCATGTGGCGAAATCACCTTCCTGCAAAACACATACTTCCTTGGGACTCAACAATCCCAACGGCTAAACCTCCCAACACCAATGGTATTCCTACAGTGGTGCACCTGCACGGTGGTATCCATGAACCTGCAAGTGATGGAAACCCAGATTCATGGTTCACTGCTGGATTTAAACACAAGGGTCCCGCTTGGTCCAATAAAACATATCACTACAACAATTTTCAGCAACCTGGGACCCTTTGGTACCACGATCATGCCATGGGTTTTACCAGAGTTAATCTCTTAGCTGGCTTGAGTGGGGCCTATATAATTCGCCAACCAGACATCGAAGCCCCGCTTGGACTACCCAATGGCAATGAGTTTGAACGTACGCTCATCGTATTTGATCACAGCTTCCTTAGGAATGGTTCTATCTTCATGAACTCTACTGGAAATAATCCCTCTATACACCCCCAGTGGCAACCAGAGTATTTTGGAGATGCTATTATTGTGAATGGGAAGGCTTGGCCTTATTTGAAAGTACGACGTCGTAAATATAGGTTTCGAATTATCAATGCAAGTAATGCAAGATTTTTTAGATTTTTCTTCACCAACGGTGTGAGATTTATACACGTGGCATCCGATTCAGCTTATCTTAAGGAACCAGTAATCACTAAGGATATTTTATTGGGGCCATCTGAGATCACTGATTTTGTAGTTGATTTTTCTGAGTCAAAGGAAGGTAGTGTAATTCTAGCTAATAATGCATCATATCCTTACCCAATAGGAGACGCTGTTAACAAAGCAAACAGCAAGGTAATGAAGTTTATCATCAATGACCATGCAGAAGTTGACACGTATACTATTAGAAGAAAATTGATTCAATATCCAGAGCCTGATTTATCAAGTGTTTCGAGCATACGATATATAGGTATGTACGAGTACACGAGCAATACTGATGAGCCTACTCATTTGTATTTGAATGGAAAACCGTATGCTGCAGCAGTGACGGAGATGCCAAAAGAGGGGTCCACTGAGCTGTGGAATGTGATTAACCTGACAGAAGACAATCATCCATTGCATATTCATTTGGGGTTATTTGTCACAGTAGATCAGATAAAGTTGGTGAATGTTACAGAATTTAAGAGTTGTATGAATAAGTCTTACGATGCGGTGAAATGTGAGGTAAGCAAGTATGCACGTGGAAGAAGGGTGGATGTGCCAGCTCATGAGAAGGGGTGGAAAAACGTGTTCAAGATGAGACCTGGTTTTTTGACGAAGATTATTGTGAGATTTTCATACATTCATACGAATGCATCGTATGCTTTTGATGCAACTGGTTATCCTGGTTACTTGTACCATTGTCACGTAAGTTCTTTTTATTTTGATAATTATTATACTTTTTTTAAAAAAATATAAATATTTAATATTTAATAAAAAAATATATATATATAATTAGTAAGAATAATATCTAATAACGATAAATATCTTTCAATAAGATATTTTGTAACTCACGGGTTGGTATCGGAAGGAAGCTGAGTAAAGCTTCTTACTCATAACTGTCCTTTGGCCTGTCATTCCTGCTAGCCATGCATCGATAATTTCTGAATTATACTTTTTTTTTTATCTTATTAAATTTAAAATTTATTTTTAGTAATTTTTTTAAAGCTTCATTTTAGTAGATTAATGTTGTCCTTATTCTTCCATTTTCAGATCTTGGATCATGAAGATAATGAGATGATGAGGCCATTGAAGATAATCAGATGAGAGTGACAAAGCAATACGTAAAAAGAAACTAGACGCCAACTGAAGGCAGTGGTAATTTTACTTTTGAAAAAAAAAGTGTCAGCATTTAAAATTAAATCTTTTGGTATACAATAATGTAGTCATATGCAGAGCTTTTATGTTTTATGATTTGTACGCATTTGATTTGCTATAAATATATTTATAATTTTATAAATATATAAATATGTTTGAGGTATTTTTACAATACATATATATATATATATATATATATATATTTATAATTTTGAAATATTTTATAAAATAATGTAAGTTTTTAAACATTATATTCATATTTATAATTAGAAATGTTTACTTTAATTATAGTAATTGAAACTATGTTTCTTCGTACAAGTTGGACGGTTTAATTCTAATATAACCATAATCAATAGTGTAAAATATACCGATGGTTATTAAAATATGGAAGTTGTGATTAAACGAAAAAGAAAATATAATAATATTTTTTTTATTTACATATAATTATATAAAAAATATATTTTTAATGGTAAAATATATAATACTTTAAATAATTAAATTTTATTTTATTTTATTTATAAATATGCACTAAATAGTTAAAAAAAATTAAAAATTAATTTTAATATTTAATATAATATATTAAAATAAGAATTATGTTAATATTTAATTTTTTTAAATTAAATAAATATTAAAATTAAACTGTATAAAAATTATTACTCACTCATCTAAATCAGGTGACACGCACATTAAACATAATTAACTCTCTCATCAAATCAAAAGATGAATAATAGTCCCTGCTATAGGGTACCACGGTTTGGGCTTCAATTTTAATTTTAAATTTGTAAAATTTCTCTAAACCCATTTTGGGTGTAAGCAGAAAACAACATCAATTCACGTCTAGACTAGTATGGACTATGGACAAAAAATTTAATATTATAAATAGCTCATATATTATAAAGAAAAAAATAGCTCCAATATTTTTCTGTATTTTACAGTTTAATTTTTTTATTTTTTATTTGGAAAATTTAATTTCCTTATTTTTCTTTTTAGAATTTGATTCTCATTATTTTTAATTTTCACATATTTAATCTAAAATTTGAGACCAATTTAGATTAAACTTAAAAAGTATAAAAAAATAAGAAAATGAAAATGTAAAAATTTAAAAATAAAGGAATTATATTACATAAAAAAAATAAGGGAACTTTAGTGTGGAACTAAAAAAATAAAGGAATCAAATCATAATAACAATAAAAAAGGACAAATTATAAAATATATAAATTATTTAAATAATTCAACTTCTTATAAATGATTTGGTTCGATTTCCCTTGTAATTTTCATTGAAGTTCAAATTATAGTATTTTTTTTATATTAATTAATTACTCATAATAACATAAAATGTGAACCATTATATTTAAGAAAAGAGAGAAGAAAAATAAAAAACATTATTTAAATGAATTTTAAAATCTTGACTCATAATATTTTAGAAAGGAAATCTATTATCTAAATAAACTTAACCACATTAGAGTAAGAAAATTATAATAGAGGAACAAAAATATCATATTCATTGTTGATGTTGGAACACACAATGATAATAAGTAAGCCAGAGCGGCGATGGACCACACATCTTCTTATCCTGCCACTCCGATATATGAAATGGAATCAACTGGGCATAACATGAAAGAAGGTAAACCATTGATGAGATAGATAGATAATTTAATTTTGACCTTCTGTTTATTTACTATTATTATTAATAATTATTAATAATTTGTTTTGCTAGCTTTTGACCTTGTCTGGGTTATTTCTTTCATTTTGATCTCGTTAGGTGGGACATGAGATTGACGTACCTTTTTAGTTTAGGCGTGGAGATTTTTTCCAGACACCAGAGCTTCAAATTTTCTTTTTCTTTTTTCAAAAAACAGAGAAGGAAAAAAAGAAAAAAAAAGGGAGTGAAATTAAAGAAAAAGAAGTTGAGATTTTTATTTCCAATGAATAATTTACTGGGACTTCTTAAAGTCCGAATCCAAAAAGGAATTAATCTTGCAGTTCGGAATGCTACTACCAGTGACCCTTATGTTGTTGTTGTCACCATGGATCATCAGGTCTGCTGCTAACTTTTCTTATCTTTACCTTTTTCATTTTTCTATATTTGTTTTTTTTAAAACAAATTTTAAGTCTGCGATAAATTCGTTGCTTTTGTTAATTATATTTTTGGGTTTTGGTTATTTTGTACTTTGCAATAAATTATATTTTGTCGATTGATTTTCCTTGTAAAGTTGTATTTGCAATTGTTTTCAATATTGTATTTGGACTATTCTTTATTAAAATCATAGACAAAAAAGCATAAATTATCACAAAATTTTAAGCTTGTGTGAGTCAAATATATCAAATCATTTATATTTTCTAATACTATAATGAGAAATATATAATTTGAATTTTCATAGATAATAAAAATTATTTTATTTCTACTAAGTTTATAAAACTTTAAAATTTTAATTGATTTTAGAATTGTTTACAAAGATTCGATCCCAAAACCTTATTATTTAAATATCTTGTTAAAAGTTGTGGATAAATCAATATTTTCAAAGATTTATGTCTGTATAAGATGAAATTAACAATTCATTTGTATTCTTTAACAGGCTAGAGTTGTGGATTAAATTAAAAATGAAAAGAAAAGACTTCTTAGTTTCATATAAAGATGTAACTCTTTTTATGATATTCTGTTTAAATTAATGCAGAGATTGAAGAATCATGTGGTAAACTATAATTTCAATACTCATTGGAATGAAGAGCTGACTCTTTCTATAACACATCTTGAGAGTTCAATCGTTCTCGTAGGTAATCTAATTCAATAGCTAAACGATGAAAAAAACTTAGGGAAATTAAAATAATAATAATAAATTTTTAAAAATTTATAACAATAAAAAGAGTTTACTATTACATTAAAAAAGAAAGATAATTTATGTTTAATATGTCTAATTAATTGTAATTTAATTTAAGCGGTTTTTAAAATAAAATGATAAGATCAATTTTTTTTAATGATAAAAATGTAAAAAATATAATTATATTATTTTTATAATTACAAGTTTTAAAAATATTATTTTTATTGTTTTACTAATAAATTATTCATATTCAATCTTGTTATTGCTAAAAGTGGTACAATTATTAAGGCTTTTATTAGAAAAATATATATTTAGCTTATTTTCTTTCGTTGTTGATTAGTATTAAGGAATAAAAAATAAACGACCATAAGAAGTGTCTCCTTTTTTTATGCCTCAATTATGATAGTGGATTCATTAATAGTTTCAGCATTATTTCAATCCGATTTCGAATACATAGAGCGTTTGGCCATTGTGCGCTTTAATTTAGCCAAAACAAATCCTATTTCAGCTATTACATTCTCTATTACTATATTCTCATACGTAGTTAGACTTATCGGGCTTATCACAAGTTCTTTTTGCTCTTCTCCACTTTAGATTGCAGAGTTTTGTATGTTTTTATTTTCTTGTTCTGCACAACTTATATCATATGTGATTTTAAAATTATTTGAAACAAAAATGCTTTTTATCGCAACATAATTAGTTTCTATTAGTAGGTGATTTCATAAATTATGATTTGTTACGTGACATAATTTTATTAGAAAAATGAATGACTTTATTTTCACAGTTATTTTGGCATGTGTGTGTATAAATTTGTATTCTTAGCATTCCTCTTACTTCAACGTCTCTCTTTCTTAATTTAACATCTAATCTAGTATTAATATATCGTTTGATGCATACAATTAAAAGCAAGGAATTTTTTTCAATTATTACTGATATGTTCTTTATTTTTTAGCACAATGATTGAAAAATGAAAAGGCCAACAAGCATGTACATGTCTGAAAACTAAAATTTTTACTATGAGCAACACACGGACTGTACAAGTTGAATTTAAATGTTATAATATATATGTACATTAGACAATATTTTATAGCATTGTTTTATGAATTCTTGCTAGAGAGGATTAAAATCATGATATCCACAATCAAATAATGAGGAGGCAATAATTTTGATATTTTGAAATAGAAATAGAGAATAATATTAACTCTTTGTACCTGTGTTATAGATTGGTTGGTATTTGGTTGTTTAATTGTGCAGACAGTGTATGACAAAGACATTTACATTGGATGATCAAATGGGTGATGCAGAAATAGATATTAAACCCTACGTTGAATGTCTGAAAATGGGTCTAGAAAACATGCCAGAAAGTTCAATTGTGAAGAAGGTACATCCAAGTAGAGGCACTATTACAAAAAGAGGTATTAAAATCGGTTAAAAGTCGACTTTAAATCAATTTAAAGTCGGTTCAACGCGTGAATCGACTTTAATTTTTTTTTAATTTACTCATTTTCTATTATACTCAAATAAAAACCTGTATTAGAGCAGAAAAAAAAACCAAAATCAATTTGCAAATAGTTCAAATAATACAAATAATTAAAAAATTAAATATTAATTAATAGGAGAAAAAATACCACGGTGTATTCTTCTCTTGATGTTTATAATACAAACCTACATTATATAATATAAAAATTTATACACATAATAACAGAAAAAATATGAATAATAAAAATACTTAGAAGAGTAAAATGAAGTGACAAAATGAAGAAAATAAAGAAAAAAAATGATGTTTTGTAAGTGAGAAATGGGTATAAAAAATTTGAGTATTTCGCTTTAAAAAATAGGGGATCTAAAATATTAGTTAGAGAGGAAGAAAACCCACTAATCGGTGCTGAAAATGGTGGTCGTAGGTGGCCAGAAAATGAGAAAGAGTAGTGGATAAGTGGAGGAGGTTTTGAGTTTTTGAGAGTTATGCAGCGCTTGGAATAGTTTCTGTCTGGAGAAGAAAGAAAAGAAAAAAATTTATCCACGTGTGTAGCGTCGGTTCCAAGTGTCAACCGACGCTACATCCTACGTGGATAGCGTCGGTTCTACACCGAACCGACTTTAAATTCATTATAAGTCAGTTTTTTCCAAAAACTAACTTTACATATAAACTTATATACCTATTTTGTAGTAGTGGGAGAACTACCTTACAAACGAAAGCCAATGTATTTGGACCAAGAGAAAGATTGTTCAGAACATGGTTCTCAGGTTGCGAAATGTGGAGTGTAGTGAAATTCTATTACAGATTGGATGGATCAATCTTTCTAGTTGTCATGGTTTACTACCTCTGCAACTACTACCTTATCATTAACAGCCTCTATTCATAATCCAATGTAGAATAAGGACAAATCATGTAAGCTAATGGGTACATATCAGCCTTTATTTAATTTTTTTTTCAAATATGGATGAGACATGTTAAAATCCTTAATTAAATTAAAATTGTGAATTATTGTTATATTTAAAATTAAATGTAATTATTACTAATACAATACGGTGAAAATATGGTTACATATATGTACCTTTTGGTTAAATATAAGATTGTAAAGTAACAAACCCATGCCTAAAAGTATTAATGGAAAAAAATCATTTTTGGGAGATATGTGTGATATATTTGAAAGGAAGATAGAGTTGGTAGTGAAAAGCCCCTTGTTAGTAATCGTCTTTGATTAAATACAAATTGTCTTGTGTAATATTATATGTTTTTTGTGTATATTAAAAGAGTTTGGTTCTAACTCCTTAGTTTTTATATGTGTAAGAAATATTTAATAATTATATTTTATTCTATATTTTAAGGAATAAATAAATAAATTAGATGTGCTTAAAGCCTATAACATATATATCTATTAGCAATCTTGTCTCTTTTGTTGTTATTTCACCTTTATCGCTTCCACCGTCACAACAGTCGCTACAGTCACTCATCGTTGAACCTTTGACGTCTTTCATTCGTTGTCTTTGGGTTCCGGGCATGCAATCACCATCATTGAGAAGTCCCGCACCAAACAGATCACTGCAATCGTCGTCTTTGTCATGCATCTTGCTCTAATAACCTTTTTACAAGTACCACAGTGATTGGCCCGCCCTGACCTACACAACTGTGAAAGTCTTGCAACCATTGGAGTACACACGTACCCTCTCATGCGCCATACAGAGGAACCGTGCTTCTTCCTCACACATTCACGCGCCACCCACAGAAAATCACACTTTGTCGTGCATCTTACTTCAATAACATTTTTACAAGTACCACAGTGATCGATTCTCCTCGATCTACACAACGGTGGAAGTCCCGCAACTATCGAAATCTGCACACACCATCAGGCGTTGCACAGAGGAACCATACCTATTTCTCACGCGCCTCATATGCCACCCTCAAGTCTTGTTGACGTCATCACCACGTACAACTAACATCATCATTGAACATTATTGACTGTTGACCATTGACCATCGTTGATCGATGACTAGAGTTGACCATTGATCGTGGACCGACGTTGATCGTTGACTTTTCAATATGGTTGACTTTTTGTATATTAGGTTATCCCTACCCAATTTTTACGTAGATCTCATTTTTTTCGTCTATTTTTGCATATTATGTTTTTAAATGTATAAAATGATACTTTTCCTACTCACTCCATCAATATTATATTGGAGGGGACCAAGAATTACTTATCTTGGTCTCAAGCTTTGCACTTTAAGGGTCACATGCTTTGGCATTACTATACTGGTACAATTACCATTCTTGTCAAAGGAGCAAGTGAAGAAGATGTTAACTACCTTGGTTGCATGATTGAATGGGATAGTCAAAACCACGTGATCCTCACATAGATTCGAAATACTTATGTTCCCTCCATGGATTTTTGTCCAAAATGGCCAAATCTCATATAATACTTTAAAAAAAGGAGTATTGGTGTTATAGTTTAAAAAGAGGCAAAATTTGACTTGTAACTTGAGAATTAATTTTTTTGTAGGTTTTTTAATTTTTAATATTTTTAAATTTATTTACCAACTTGAATAATATAGTTTCATATCTATATAAATTGATAAAATAATTTAAAAATTAAATAATATAAATTAATAAATATATAAAAAATAGATTATAACAATATTAAATATATAGTATGTATAACAATAAATATTTATATATTTATGTAATTTTGTCTATAAAAAACATATCATATGTAATAGTTTAGAAAATTGTTGAATTGTGTTTTAGGTTGAGCAAAATTTAACCTTAAACTTGAAAAGTTATTTTTTTTTAAATATTTTTTAAAAAAATAAAAACAAATCTCATTTTATAAAACATAATTATTATAAACATAAAAAATATTAATATCTTATAAATTTATAATTAATTTTAAATACATAATTTTTTTATTATATCATATATTAAAAAATTTATTTTAAAAAATAAAAAATAATTTATTTTATAATAAAATAAATATAAATTTATACGTATATTTAAAATGATATGCTAAGTATTTTGATAATTCATAAATAATATAATAAATTATTATTATTATTATTATTAAATATAATTATAATTATATTTAATAAATAATTATAATATTAATTATAATTATAATATAAAAAATAATATTTATAAAAATGATTAAATTATTAAAAAAAATTGTAAAGCCTCTCAATCCAACTTTCTACAAGATACAATACAAACATTATTCATTATATCATAAATTTTGCGTTAAAATATTATCTAATATAATATAATTATAATTATTTTTATCATTAATATACTAAAATATATAAATTATATATAATTAATTATATTTTAATACTTAAATAAAATTATTATTTATAAATATTTATTTTTTAGTAATAATTAAAATTATAATAATATTAGATATATGTATTATAATGTAATCTATTTTTAAATTTTTACAAATACCCTATGATATTAATTGAATATCACAATATATTATGATTTTTATTTTTTTATAACTTCAAAAATTATTATAAAATTATTTGATTAAAATGTTAATAATTTTTCATAAAAAATATTGTAACTATTTAGTAAAGTTTTTAATAATTTAAAATTTTGTAATTATTTTATAATTTACTATTATTATTTTAAGTTAATTTATAATAAAATTTTGATAAGTTATTTCTTATAAAAAATCATATATTTATTATATAAATATAAATTATTTTTATTAACTCAAAATTTTATTTTTATTTATAATAAAAATAAATTATTAAATTTTTTTCGACATGTTCCAATTGTAGATATTTTTTTTTGTTTTGAAAAGAATGATATTTTTTTGTTTTGAAAAAAAGAGAGAAAAAAATGTGCTGAGGAATTAGAAAAGTAAGAAGAAGAAGAAAATGGGGTGACCGGTTACTTGTTTAAAAGGTTATAATTTGACTCTTTTTAAACTAAATTAAGAATGAGCCCTTTTTTAAACTATTTCATTTCAACCGGCCATTTTAGACAAAATCTCTCCCTCCATCTCCAATCTATTGGGCATTTTTTATGATGCAAAATCAGCAGGTGATATGTTGGCCAAAAGATACTCCACTACTCACAGATCTATGAAATATCAGTTAGTAGTTGAATTGCATCAACTTTGACAAGAACTATGGCAATCCATCAATGATTACTATGATCAACTTCGCTTTCTTTTGGGACCAAATTGACCTTTGTGATCCAATTTGGGCATACTCAAAGGATGCTCACCAATATGCTGTAGTTAGAGATGAATTTCGTCTCTATGTGTTCCTGATGTCACTTCATAAGGACTTTGAGCACATCCGGGGTGAGCTTATCAATCGTAGTCCTCCTCGCTCTCTTGACACTGTTGTAAACGAGTTGGTTAGAAAAGAAACTCGGTTTGCAACCCTTCAAACCCAGAATAAGTTCAATGTTTTGGCTATTACTCCTACTATGGAGCAACCTCAACAGTTAGGTGATTCCTCTGGCTCTTGCAATCGTCGCAAACAGATCAACAAGAAGTTTTGCAATTTTTACAAGCGTCTTAGTCACACTATTAAGACTTGTTACCGTCGCAACAAATCTACTACTATTATTACTAATACTGAGCCTACTCCGTCAATGCTTTCCATTTCAACTGAGTCCCAATCTTCTAGATTCATTATCAACCTCTCCCCTATTGAACTACAGATATCATAACCCAGGCTATTCATATGGCTGATAATACATCTCTTTTCATTGATCTCTCAGTTCTGTCCGGTAAGTTTCAAATTTGACTTTTTGATTATATTTGGATACCAAAACAACTTAAGTAGATAGGTTAATGAAAATTAATTAAATTTTATTTAAAATACAAAAAATCTTTAAATATATAACACATAAATAATACTAAATGATATAATAGTGCTCTAAAAGTGTTTTATGACTTACGCACTAGTTTAGTTTTAGTTCTTACTACATTGTATGCTAACTCAACTTCTTCCTCAAATATAAATTAAAAAAAAATCTTCTTCAAATATGCACAAAAAGTGCACTCGTCCAAGAACTTCAGATCAAGACCTCCATAACGAGTTGACAAATGATTAACCGATATTATAACAACATCAGAACTGATAAAGTACAGTTAACATGAAACAGTGCAAGCAATGATTACAAGCTTCAGTGAGAGTTACTATAAGCTTGATATTGGTCCTCGGTCTCCGAAGTCAGATCAAGATTCTTCACATCAAGAGTGAAAACTTGAGTCTCGATGGTGAACGAAAGCGAGAATAAAAACACAAATCAAGTGAGATTTGATAAGAAATTGAAAAGAAAAAGAGTGATATGACGATGAAATTGAAAAAGAGAAAATTAAACTAAAAAAGAATTGGAAATGAGGAAAACAAATTGTAGCGGGAGATGAAATTAGAAAAAAGCAAAGCAGCCTAATTTTTACGGCATAAATATGTTTTATCCCTAATATTTTGAATCGACAGCAAAATGAGAAAAATGTCAGCAGGGTCACATACTTAGTGTAAGAATGATACTTATATCTTACACATATTGAAGTTAAATTAATTTATCTTTCAAAAATGATTGGTTGTTTAATTTTACATAAATTTTTATTTTTATCTTTCTAATTTTCTGTGTTTTAATTTCGTTTTAATAATTTTATAGAAAAAATGACAAGAATAATATTTTGGTTAAAAATAATAATTATAATAAAGAGAATATTTTAAAAAATAAAATCTTAAAAATAATAATATTTATCTTTGATTAGCTTATTTAAAAAAAATTATGTGAATAAAATATATATTTTATAATTAGAGATTAAAAAACGTCTACCTCTTGTGATTGTTAACTTAACAAATCTTTAATTATTTCAAATTTCTGGGTTGTTTCCTGATCCACAAAAATATTCAAACTTGTTATTTTAGTCATTCTATCCATTAGAATCATATATTTTTTTTCTCTCAAACTAGTAAGTTTTTTCTAATATATTGTTGTAATTATCAAATGTGAAACAACTTCTTTATAGCTAAAATTACTTTTTATAAAATCCTTACAATCTTTGAATCCATTTGTTAAAAACTTCCATTCAACAGTCTACTAGTATATTTAATTAAGATTTTGATAAATTTTTAAAGATTTTTAGAGAATTTTAAAAGGTTGGGTGGATTTTTTACTAGCTAGAGCCCTTGTACTGGATTTTTTTATGCACTATTATGATTTTATATTTATATAGAGTATAATTGAACTAATACTAAAGGTATATATATAGAATCTAAGAAAGAAAGATAAATATAAAAATTATGAGAAATCCTTAAAAATCTCGAGAGCATAACAAGGGAATTTTTTTTAATACAAGTAAATTTTTAAAGATTTATATAAAATACTAATTTATAACTGTCCTTAAAAATGCTAATTATTTTAAAAATTCTATAAAAATCATTAAAAGTATTACTTAATACCCAATTAGTATTATTATCCAAAGGATAAAAAACCCAATATATTTATTGATCTTCTAAATTTATAAATTTTACTCTTAATTATAAATAAATTTTATATGAATCCCGAACATATTATTAAAAAATAATATCCAAATTGTATATTAAATTTTGGGAGAAGATATACAAGTAATATTCCCTAATGCTCCATCCGGGGTAGTTCATGACTTTGAATATTCTCAAATCTTTGCGTTGAAAAGTCATTAAAAAATGACAAAAATGTGAAATAAAAGAAAAAGGAGAATAAAGGAAGAATACTATACCTGTTTTCATCAAAAATAAAAATTAAAAAAAATTAAAAAAAATTGAATTATCCTTGATTCTCAATTATCTGTTTAGTGTCCCTCGTATAATTTTGAAGAATGTCAAAGTCGTACAACTACTTCTCCCAAGAAAAACCTAGGATTGTGTTATATTTGCAGCCAAAAATCCTACAACTCTCTAATTAGGTAAGAAATTTGATCACATCATAGGCTTAATTAATGGTTTTTATTTTTTGAATATTGAAATTAATTAGATTGATTTTAATTTGTTGACAATTCATATATTCTTCAGGATCGATCATCAAATTCTTCTTCATATTCTTTTGATATTATGGCAATAGAAGAATTACAATGGCATAATTCAAGTATGTTGTTTGAATTGGAAGAAGATAATGGATTAATAGAATTAAAAACAATTAAAGAAGAAGTAGAAGTTGAAGAATCTGATGATGAGGGAAGTTTATTTTCAATTGATTTTAGAGAAATAGAAGGAGAAAAAATTCATGTAGCAGTGGGAATTGATAAGAACAATGAAGATTCAAGCATGGATGCACTTTTATGGACTCTAAAGCATGCTGTTATTCAATCTTCAACAATTGTTTATCTCATCCATGTCTTCCCTTTCTTAAGATTAATTCCATCTCCTTGTAAGTTTATTCTATCTTCCTATTTATTTTAAATAACAATAACACACACCAACATATATATGCCATTGCAATGGTCATTGGTAGTATTTTTTAATTTCTCATTTAATTGGGTTTTGAAGAAAACTCTCAGATCAATTATTAAAAATAATAATAATAAGAGTTCTAGTAAAGACAAACAAAGATTTTCTCATAGAAGTTGTTGTCCACCTCAAATTCTCACGAGTTTAGAAATTGTGTGATTCATTTATATTTCTACTTTTTAATAAAAACTTGTTTTTTTTACTTATTTGCTTGTTTTATATGTAATATATATATATATATATATATATATATTTATCAAATAATATTTTTATATGATTCGAACTTATAATTTAAAATGTAAGAAAAAAATAAACCTTTTTATATGATGCATAGAAAGTGGACATATAAGAAAAATGTAAGGATGATTTTAAAAGTAAATATGTAGAATAATTTTAGTTAATTAATAGGTTATGATATTATCACAATTTAAATTTTAAATTATTATAGTCATAATTATAATTAATTGAGAATAATTTTAACAAATAATAACAATACAAAAATTTAAGATTTAATTAATAATATAGGTATAATTAATTTTTTATTTAAATAATAATTGTGACACTTGATTGGTACCTTTCAAAAATGAAGGAAATTTCTTATTTAAGAATTCATTTTCAACCCAAAATTAATTGTGTTTACAGCACCTAATTATCTGGGGCTTTTTCAGGAAAGACTTTGTCTTACTAATCATGGATAAGAAATACGTCACTAGCTGAGATTATTTAAACTTAAGAGGAAAGACTTCATCAAAATGACTCATTGCTTTTGTCAACTATTTTTGGGTCGAAAAGTCCATATGCTTCATGAAAATCCAAAATAGTGAAATCCTAGCTAGTTCCCTGTTTTGAATTGGTCCAATGTTTTTCCCCCTCAAGTGAAGATCTTTTAGATAACTATACCATGTGCTTGATATTGAATATGATTTCTGATTTTTAATGGTTTTTACTTATTTTAAATAAAATGATTATGATTATGGTTGTTTTTTTTTTTTTAGTGTAATGAGATGCTCAATATGGCATGATTAAAAAATTCTTTAAAAATACGCTTAATTTTAATCAATATTATTTTTCTATCAGGAGTTTGACAAAAATAAATAAAGAGAATTTAAACAATATTTATATGAATAAATATCGAAAGAAATTGATAAAAACTCTAAAATTTATAAATAATAATAAAAAAACATTTTATTTTTTATTTTTGGTTAAATTTTATTTGTTGTCTTGTGACCAGAAACGATTATAATGAGTCTTATTAGTTGAACACCAAAAGTAAAATCTTTATTTTAAAAACAAATGTTCATAAATCATTAAAAAAAATCAAATAATTTGAAGTGATTTTTGAAATTTTTTTTATTTTTAAATTGTTATCAAATTGATTGATTAATAATCATTATTATTTGTTAAAAATATCTAAAAATCATAAAATTTATCAGTATTATTGATAAAAATATTGAATTTAATTGAAGCATGTAGCGTGTATGAGAATGATGATATTATATTGGAAATACGAACAACTTTTCTGCTCACCATTCAATTGTTCACAATTACTGGTTGATTTACGCATCAATTTAAAGTGGTAATTTCTTGGGAAATATGTAACAAAAGTCAAACTATTCATTCAACAATAATATGCCCTTATTACATGGGGTAGCTTACATATTATACCTACAGCAAATTAAAACTAATAAAATAAAAAATAATAATAAAATCATGTGTCTAATAATGATAAAGAATTCTTTAAAATTAAGGTAATTAATTTTCAATATTCTTCGTAAGCTTACTAACATTTCAAAATACTCTTAAAAACTAATTAATATAAATAATAATAAAATCTCAAAAAAATAAAATTATCCTTCATGTAACGACTAAAAAAATGTGAAATTAATAAATTAATCTTAAATTTCTTAGTCAATATTTTTTTATATTATCGTTTAAATTAATTAATATTATTTATTATTATTTTCTTTTTTCCTTATTTAATCATCTAAATTTATATTTTAAATTATTACTTAAATTAAAAATTATATTATTTATTATTATTTTTATTTTAATAATCATAACCGTTATCAAATTTGATAATACGTGAGTTTCTTAGAAAGCTTTTCCTGTGCAAAGAGCTACCCAAAAATGTTATTAAGTGTTTGATTTTTTTATTTTGATTATTTAAGATAACTACTTATTTTTTATTAAGATTTGGATTATATTAATGATCTTATATTTTATAAAATTTAAGAATTTGAATCATTTTTTTAATACTAAATTCACTATATTTTTAAATTTAACATATTTAGTTCAAATTTAAAAACTATATTTAATTGTAATGTAATCACCAAACTAATATATTAAAAAATAATTATTTAATAAAATTTACTCACTTTTAAAATTTAGTATATTTGGTACATTATTTTTAAATTTAAACTAAAATTATTAAATATAAAATAATAATAAATAAAATATTATTAAAAATAAAATATGTAATTAAAATATAAAAATTAAAAAAACTGAAAGTACTAACTATTTCATTCAACCATTTATTAGGTTGCAAAAGTTGACTTTGCTGAACTAGAAAAGTGAAATGATTCGTACACGAAATCCCTAGGGTAGGTATTAGGGTGGGCCTGATCAATTTTGAAGCCTTTTTATATAATTAGCTAATGAGTAGCCCTAGCGTAAGGATAATTATTCTAAATATTTTTTTAATTAAATTAATTATTATTGATGATAATCATAAGAGTGTATATAAATTCCATTACCATAAAAAATCGGTAATCAATGAGAATAAAAATGATAGAAAATTGATTTTATTAAAATTTTCATTATCTTTTATTTATCTAGTTAATTGAATTTAATTCTTTTTATTTGTTAGTAATTTCTAAAAAAACATCCAAAATCTTTTTTGACATTAAATTGTAAATATTATTATTCATTAATTTATATAAGAGTATACAATTTAATAAATCAAGAAAACATTAAGATTAATAAGCTGAAATATTTTAGATCTATCATATAATTCATTCTTTTAATAGTAAATCATGATATTAAAATCATTTAATTAATTCCTAGTTCATTAGAAACATCAATAAACACGAAAAAAATAATTTAAATTAACATAAAAAATTAAGACTAATTTGAAATTAAATTACATTTTTTTTCTTAGAATAAAGAAAATTTAATTCATGCTAAAAATTAAATTCAAAATAAACGAATTCTTTCGTAACTTTTCTCGAAAAAAAAAGCACAAAAAGAATATGTTTTCGTGTTAATATGTTATTTTGTAATCTACTTTAGCTTTTCTATTTACTATGTTTATGTTCTCCCATGCTCTCTTTGTGTCTCCTTTTTTTTTTATGTTTTTCTTCTCTTGTTGTGCCGAGTCCTTTGTTTCTTATATATATATATATATATATATAAGTCTTGTGCCTTAGCACAGTTTTTTTATATATTTATCTTTTTTGTTTATTAATTTTTTTTTAAAATATTAAGAGTCTCTAGATGATATATTTTAAAAATTTTGAATTTTCATTTTGTTTATTTAAATCTATGAATTTTAGATGATTAAGATTGAGCTGTTGTAATTTTGTAGATATTTATTATTAGTAAACATTTATTTTTACTTTTTTACTCAATTATTTTTTAATATAATTAAAATATAATTTTTTTGAGTATTTATCTTTTTAAAATAATTAAAGAATAATTATTTATTATTTATTCTCTTACAATCATTATTTTGAGTTCACAATGATTATCAAACACTTATTTGACTTTGCCGATTAAAATTTTTACTTATTAGAACAACTCTTTGAATGTCATGGAAAATATATAAAATTACCTCAAATATTTCCTATTCTTTCACTACTAAATTATCTCTCTCCACTCTCTCTTTCTGCAATTCTTTCTTTCTTGAAACTGTTAATCCTCTATTATAGATATATTAATTTGAGAACTTTCACTTAAAAGTTTTTTATTATTTGCTATTTTTTTCCTAAACATATATATGTAAGTTGAAAGCAGAGTGAAGCATGCCCTAGTTACAGATCCATCTAAGCACATTTAGGTCAATGAATATAGGTTTTTTTTTTCTTTTTTTTTCTTATACTTTAATTCTTTCACTGAAGAACCTCTATTCTCCTCTAATTCTTGCCAATTTTACATTTTTATCTTCTAACTTTGGTTTTGGTAGATTGACTCTAACTTTTCATATTTCAAAAATTTGTTCCAAATGTAAAAATTACATTTGGAATTTTACTATATCAGTCAAAATGTTAAAAATTAAAATTATTTTTTTATAATTTAATCCCTTAAATTTTTAAATTTAACACATTTAGTCCTATTTGTATTAAATTTGTAAAAATTAAAGAATTAGGGATCAAATTTAACAAAAAAAAAATTAAGATACTAAGTATAGAATGATAAAAATTAAATGATCATAGGTGTTATTTAGACTTTTAGCTATATATATATATATATTTTTTTTTGAATTTTTCTTATATTCTAATTGTCACTAATCAATCCATTTCAACCATTTCAACATTTCATGCACATTCATTTTGTTTTTGACAAAAAAAAAAAAAAAAGTGGAAAAGTCAAAGGATGCTGACATCCTCACAAAAACTTTAATCATCATCCTTATCAAAATCATCTCCATCATTCTCGTTCATGCCAGCAATCAGAAAACACCAAATACAAAGGAAATAAATCCAGACCACTAGAAATCTCTAGGGGAAAAGTTCACCTTCAAAGAGAAACTCAAAGGAAGCTTGCAAGATCTGCAACTATGAGATCTACGAGATCAGCGACGGGATTAATTAACAGTAGGTTTTGCAGTGCAAGGACTGACGGAGTGGTGTATACTGCTGGGTAGTTGGAGATAGAGAGATTTAGTGGAGGAGTTGGGTTAAAGTCTAGCTTTGTTGTCCGTGCTTTTCTTGCGAGGGGATCTCATGAATCTGTAAATTTGTATATTAACTTGATTGGTGCCATACAAGAATATTTCAAAATAATAATAATAATAATAATCATGCATTGACTGTTGGTAATTGAAATTTCTATTTGTACGTGACTGCAGTAGGAATGATGCCGAGGAGTCAAGTGTGCCCAAAGTTGGTGGAGAAGTACATAGCACTTGAAAGAGAAAGGAGGAAGAAGCTGCTTCAAAACTACATTGACGCTTGCTCAGCAGCTAAGGTAAGTCCCCCAGAATGATAAATAGCTTATTAATCTAGCTTATATAACCCTTTATTTAACCTTTATTTTAACACAACCTACAACCCAGCCACTGCCATCCAATTTCAGACATAACATCCATTCAAAATAGAGTGTTCAAAATTTGAGAACATGAACATTTGTTTAAATTAAAACAAGTAATTCAACAAAAAGAAAGTATACATACTTCAACAACAATTTCCTTTTGATAGTCATGCTAAAAGTATATTTTATTATTTATCTTAAATAGTATCATTAAAAATTATAACAATAAAATTAACACATAAATAATATTAGATGTGATTTATCTAATTATATTTTAACTTTAACGAAATCTAATCATTGATATATGAAATATTCATAATTCATTTTTATCATAAAAATATATAAATATTATTTTTATAATTATAAATTTTAAAAATACTATAAATATTGATTTTACTATATTAGCTTGACAATATTATCTCCTTCTTTTTTATCATGTGTTTTGAGTTTTTTTTAGATAAAAAGCTTCTAGATTTTATCAAAATCCTATATTAACATTTTTTTAATTGAAAAATGAAACAGGTTAAAGTAGAGACTTTATTAATCGAGAGCGGAATGGTGGCAAAGGCTATTATAGATTTGATTCCGACTCTCAACGTTAGAAAACTTGTAGTTGGACTTGGAAGCACTAAATCCAATACCAAGTACGTAGAAGCACAATATATATATAATGAAAGCCTTGGAGACTGTTACTAACTTACTATCTGTGTTTAGAAAAAAAAAATTAAGTTTTTTTTATAAAAAAATTATAAAAATATAAATATAACCAAATAGTATATGTGATATATAAATATTCATACTTTTTGATATATATATATATATATATATATATATATATATATAATAAAGTAATTTTTAATTAAAAATTAAAAAAAATAACAAAAATAATTCCTTTAAAATTTATAACCATAAAAATAACATCTCTTGTATCTAATTCATATATTTTTGTTATTTAAAAAAAAATTATCATATCATTTCATTTTAAATATAATTTAAGACTTCATTTAAATTGAACTACAACTATTTAAATCCGTTTAATATTAGATACCATATAATTAGATCATTTTCAATTTTATTAGGGTGTTATTTTTTGTTATTTCACAAAAAGTGTACTTATTTTTTTAACAAATCTATCTATTAAATTTAAATAAAGTTTTTATTGTCTAACGTGTTATTTTGTATATTAAACAATTAAAATTTTGTTATGTTTGAAAAAAACTTCCTTAAAAAGTTGGAGTAATGTTTTTAATTAAATATTAATTTATTTTACGTATATATATATATATATATCAAATTATATAAACATCTATGTAATATAAGTGTTATTTTATTATATTTTACAAAAAAATTAGATAAAAAATTAACGTTATAATAACTTGACACCTTTTCACATATAAAAAAACTTAAATGATAAGTTTTTACAAATAAATAAATTCAAAAATATAGTTTTTAAACTAATATATTAAACATCACCTTTACCCTACTCAGTGTTATCATTTGGTTATTTTTTTTAATGATTTAATTGCATTATATAACTCTCCTTCATACATAGAATTTCAATTTTAATCATCTAAAAAAATATATTATAATGTCAAAAAAAACTTATTTTCTTCCTTAAAAACATATAAATGTTTTCTATATATATAAAAAAACATGTTTTATGTAAAAAAAATATTTTTGACCATATATTGTTTTAATAAATGGGGTATTAAAAGTGAAATAATATAAATAAGTAGATATATAAATTTGAGTGTTTTTATTCTTATAATTATTTTGAAGGAAAACAAAGTCTAGAAGAAGTGGAATAGCAAAAGTAATTGTCCAGAATGCTTTGGAAACGTGCGACATAAAGATCATAAGCAATGGAAAGGAAATGACCAACTACTTAATTGGGTCACCTTCTTCTTCTCCCTCTCAAAATAGTAATTCAACATCCTCATCCACAGAAGAGGGCCGAGATCAACAACTAACACTAGCTAGTCCAATAACAGATCCGATGAAAGGTTATACTCGTCATTTTGCGACTCATGTCTCAGAGCAGATTTGGAATGTTTTAAAATGGGCACGAGATCAAAGAACCCATGGCTAAACCTGTGCATTTGGAGTCTCTGCTTATTATCCCTCGTTACATTGGTCATGTTAAATTTTCATACATAACACCCATTATACTTTTGAATTATGTTTATTTAAAAGTCAAGAATATTTGATAAAGTTATTTGTATAAACTATTTATTTATATATATATAGAGAGAGAGGGAGAATTATGAGGATCCTATACTATCCTAAGAAACTATAATCATTGTTCAACAATATCAAAGCAAATGCAGCAACAATATTAGACAGTTAGAGGTCCTATCTTATGAAGGATCCAGAATGCTAGCCTTTTGTTTCATCCTTTTTTTCCTTCGTCTTCAATATTATGTATATGAGTAACAGATTCACCTTTAAAATGAATTATATAAACTAGTTATAAGAAAATATCAAAACCAAAAATGGATAAATTAACAAGGGCATTGAGTTCCCAAAACCAAGATGCTTTAGTTATAGTCTTTAGCATATGATAAGATTATGCTGAAAGAGAACAACGTTTGATTGGTTCAAGTATTAAAGAGACAATGAAAACATCGATCAAACATTATATATAGATATAGTTATTCTAGTATAATGGTGGCAAATACACCAGAAGAATGTAAGTGGAGTTAGCCGAGCAGTACTACTGTTAAAACATAGACAACTGAGCTAAATCAGTGCTAGTCTTTAAATACATTATCATATGAAATTTCAAATAAGGCTACAAAAACTTTAATCCCAGATGAAAATGGAGCTACAAATTTGATCGAGCACCAGTTAGAGAAAGTTATGAAAACATAAGATAAATCATAATATCTAAGCATGTATCACAAGAATACAAAACTATCACACATTAAATTCATAATCTCTAGGAAATGTAGCAGGAGAAACCTCGTCTGCCTGTTTCCTTTAAGACAAAGACACGAGGCATTCAACATCAATTTCTAAGAGAACAACACTGCCGTAAGAATCCTAGCAGACCATACCCAATCGTTTGCACAACATAGTTATTGTCCACAAAACTAATATGTAAGAAGGAGCTGCAACCAGAATTATCATTAAATAGCCCTCCTTTTGGAAGCAAAATTTAATCTACCAGAAGATATTAGACAGCAAAAAACAGTTTTCTGTAGAGCATAGAGTTCGATTTGCGGTACCTCATGTTTGGAGCTTCACGTATTATCTGCAGACCAAAATAATTACCTTAAGTTAAAGATGGTGTTGTCAAATCGGTTAAAAATAAAATAAATTCATAAAAGTAAAATAATGACATTGTCAATTTAACATAGTTTATTCTTTAATTTGTACTAAGTTTACGAAACAAATTCAAAAAAATATTTTTTCGACTAATAAAATTAATGGGTACAAAGTAAAAAATAATGATAAAAATTGAGATAAATCTAAAATAATGTTACAAATGTGTTTCCCAACCTCACTATTTTGTCACCCCTTTTTAGAAAAATATTCCAATATTTTTCTAAGATATTCTCTCATACTCTCTTACACACACAACACTACTTTTCTTCAAAGGAAATTGTTCCTTTGACTTTACTTTGCTTCTCTTCTTTTGGTGTGTTGATTTATCTTTGAGGCAAATACATTGTATATTTATAGGCAAAATTACCTATCCCTTATGTGACCATAAAAATGGTCACATAACTAACCAAATTTTAGCCACAAAAATATTATATGTATTTGTCAAATGTAGTTACATATAATATTTATGGTTACGCTTAACATTTATGATTGCACCTAATATTTTTATTTTCAAATGTAGTTACACCTAATATTTTTATTTTCTTCCTCTTTCATGTGGAAGGGACTTATAAATCTCTTTTTCTTGACTACATAGAAAGTTTCACCAATTTAGCAACTAAACAACAGTATTCAAAATTCTGTCTTGGAAGAATTTTTGTCAACATTTCTGATCCATTTTTTTCTATATGGATCTTCTCAAGTTGTAATAGCTTATTCTTCATTATATCCCTAATATGTTTATATCTTGAATGAAAGAAGACATTCTTTTCAAGGTGGATAGCACTGTGACTATTACAAAATAATTGATAATTGTCTTATTGTAAACCAAGTTCTTTTAAGAATTTTTTCATCCTTACCAACTCTTTACATGCTTCTATTGTTGCTATAAACTATGTTTCTATAGTAGACAGTGTAACACATTTTTGTAACTTTGATTGTCATAACATAGCTTCCCCTACAAATGTAATCAGGTAACTTGAAGTGAATTTTCTAGAATCCACATCGCCAGCCATATCTGCATCTGTGTATCCAACTAACACATGTTTTTCATTTTCAAAACATAAACATATTTTAGAAGAACCTTGAAGATATTTGAAAATGTATTTCATTACAGCCTAATGTTCCTTTCCAAGATTTGAAAGGAACTCACAATTCTAACTACATAAGCGATATCTGGTTGTGTACAAACCATGACAACAACATTCACAATTGGGTTTTCAATTTGGGACACTTGAGTAGTCATTTCAGATTTCATAATCTTTCTTTTATTTTTCCTATGAAATACACAGATAGCAACACAAGTTTTAAAAATCACCAAATAAAGTGTTAGATTAAAAAAATTTATTCAATAAATAAATGATAGAATATGTTAATTTACACATATATTTGTTATTTCATTAATTATATTGATTAAATTATTTTAAAGATAATATATATATATATATAATAAAAATAAAGTAAAGAAAATTAAGAAACAATTAATGACATAGAAAAATAGTGAATAAATTATGTACTAAGTAAAAGAGAAACAAATATATAATAATAAAGAGAAACATATAATAAATTACAAAATAATAAAAACAATATTAATTAATAAAGATATAAAATATGATTTACGGGTCTATCTATTCAAACAATGTGACCTAATAAAAATTGACTTCAACGAATTAAAAATACAAAATATTAGGTCAAATGATCACATTTTGAGGGGATATATTAGTCAATAAAAAGAATGTGTTACATTAGTTAAAACAATAATAATATCGTGTTTATAAATAGTATAAGACTTATATTTTTTTAAGATTAATATTTTAAATTTAAATATATATTATGTTATTTATAGAATAAATAAAATTTATAGATATTTGAGTTAATTCTGTTGGTTGTAAACTTGTTTACAAGCCCAAAGAAATCAAAAACAAACTTTTAAAGATTCTAGCCCATTTGAAGTACAACTCGTGGAAGCTTCTATGGTGATGATCTGGATTGATAAGGATACAGCTCATGGTTGGTGGGAAGAAGAAAAATCAATGGGTTAGGTAAAAAGATAAGTGTATGGTTTAGATTGTTTTGGTAGGTTTATATTGTACGGCTTAGATTTATTAGTTGTCTCTATAAATACTTCTCAGTAGCAATGTAATAATCAAGTTAAAAAAATCAGAAACAAAAATTTGAGAGTTTATGGAAAATTATTCTTGAGTGTTCTTGAGTTTTGAGAGTTTTGATCCATAATATTCCAACAAAGTGGTATCCGAGCTATAGCTGGAAATATAAATATACACTATTGTATATTAAAGCGAAGCTCTCGACAAAAAAAAATCCAACCCCGTAAGAATCATCCCGATCAGAGTTCGGACGCGCCACCACAATCCTCCCGAAGTTTTCTGCTAGAAAGTGAGTTAACTCACTGAGTCAGCTGAGTTGGAGCCGAGTTGACCGAGCCGTGAAGCCTGTTGACCGAGCTGCTGACCGAGCCGCGAGATAGTTGACCCAAAAGTTGACTTTGACCGTTGACAAAAAAAATCAGATTTTCACCGGAGTTCCTCCTAAGGTTTTTTGATGTTCTGAATCCATCTGTGTGATCAGAATTTACAAATTCTCACTATATTGAGAGTTATGTCAAGTGATGGTATACCATCGTTTCAAGTCCCGACACTCAACAACGACAACTATGATAATTGGAGTATCAAGATGAAGGCTCTTTTGGGTGCACATTGATGAGCGAAAACCGGCATCGCCGATTCTTGCCAATACTTTGGTTTTAATATTTATAAAACTCTCGCAAGTGCACGAATCATTTCGTAGAAAATGATAAGTATACTCCCAAGGTCGATCTAAGGAAGGAATGTATGTGGTTTTTAATTTATTATTCAAACTTTTAAAAACGAAATTAAATCCTAAACATCCTGTCACGATAGTTTGGTTTTTGTGTTCCTAATCTAATAACATAAAATAAACATATATACAGATTAATTAAATATAATCTAATAACATAAAAATAAACATAAATACAGATTCAATAAATATTTATCTAAAAATAAACATATATACAGATTCAATAAATATTCATGCAAATTTTATCATTTATATTAGCGGAGTATTTATGGATATAATAACTAAATTAATTATGCTTGCTCATATTATCTAGGTTATTAAAGATATAAATTGATATTTTATTGATTCTCTCTTTTTTATATAAATACCACCTTTGGTGGGGTTAGATATTCTTTGTTAACTAAACAAATCAATTAACACCTATGGGTGGGGTTGATAACTAATTTGGTTAATTAAATTAATTTCTTTTCCTAAGAGATTGAAAATGAACCATTTAAATGCCACCTTTGGTGGGGTTAGACAATTTAAACATTATTCAAGGTGTCCAAATTAAACATAAGAATTTAATTATCCGAGTACTAACTTTCAAGTTTTAAAACCACTATTGAAAACATGTTGTCAATACATTTTCACATAATAATTCTTATAAAAACTTTTGAAATAGAGTTTCACTCTAACTACCGGGCGATTGTACCAACAAATAAAAGAGCACTACTCTAAATTAGACCGGATAACTAAACCTTAAAATCTAATTTTCAGGTTTAAGTTTGTAATGAAAAATAATACATTTCTCTCTAACATTCTTAATATAAAATCTTAAATAAAAATAAAATCAATTCATTTTAGAAATTTTCACCTATTTAATATTTCGCAAGCATAACAACGTTATTATTATATCATGTTTACAAACAGCCAGCATAGTTAAATTTAATCACACACAAATTAAATATAACATGTAAGAATAAAGCATAAAAAATAACTGTAAAGAAAATAAAATCCTTACAGAACTTCGACGCTATTCCCGTTGCTGGAAAACCTCTAAGCGGAATTTGCACTCCCATTTATTGAATCAAAAAACTAATAAATTACAAAAACATTACAAGTTCCTCTTAAAAAGAGAAAAACTCTAAAACTAAGAGAATTTAACTAAAAACTAAGAAAGAAACTAAGAAAAGCTTAAAAACTAAGAAATAAACTAAGAAAAGCTTAAAAACTAAGAAATGAGAGAAAGAAAGAGAAGAGAAGAATGGTTTTGAGGTGTTGAAGATGTTTTTTAAAGTTAATGGAAGTGGGGTATTTATAGGTGAGGATGGAGAGAAAAAATGAGTAAAAAAATGTAAAAACGCGTAATGGAATTGCTGAGGTCATTGATGACGTCATGGGGCAGCTGCACTTGAAAAATAGGGCGAAACGGGCGTCGGCACGCGCGGATGAACAGTAGCAGTGCGCGTAGTTTTGCGCGGATGAACAGTAGCAGCGCGCGCAGCTTTGCGCGGATGAACAGTAGCAGCGCGCGCGTGGGTCTGGGCGGCGCGGCGGCGCGTTTTTCTCATTTTTGACCTTTTTGACCCATTTTGTCCAATTTTTGCATATTTTTTTACCTTTCCCCATTTATTTATTAATATATTTGTCATGCATTGCTTCAAGTATTTCTTTTTGAGTCTTTAAGTTGCGTTTTTAAGCCAAAATACCTGAAAAACAATAAAAATACCCCTGATTCCGAAAAAGAAAAATTTATATAAATATATGATAAAACATATAAATATATATATTTTTAATCAATTAATGTGCATAAAATCATGATTATTTTAGTATTTTTTTAGCACTCATCACACATGATGTGTGGAAAGTCGTAGAGAAAGGATTAAGTGAGCCAGACGATGAAGCTACTTTAACACAAGTACAAAAAGAATCTTTGAAGGATTTGAGAAAGAGAGGTAAGAAAGGCCTCTTTCTTATCTATCAAGCCTTAAATGATGATGGGTTTGGGAAGATTTCATATGCAACATCTTCCAAAACAGCGTGGAATAAGCTTCAAATTTCTTTCAAAGGAGCCGAGAAAGTAAAGAAGGTTCGTCTCCAAACACTAAGAGATGAGTTTGAATCTCTACATATGAAAGCTTCTGAATCTATTTCCGACTATTTCTCAAGAGTCGCAGTTGTTTCTAATTAATTAAAAAGAAACGGTGAGATGTTGGGAGATGTTAGAATAATGGAAAAGATACTTCGTTCATTAGATTTCAAATTTGAACACATCGTCGTGACGATTGAGGAAACAAAAGATTTGGAAGAAATGACCATTGATGAACTCAATGGGTCATTACAAGCATACGAAGAAAAACATAAGAAGAAGCAAGGGATCACTGAGCAACTCTTCAAGATGCAATTCAAGGATAAGCATGAAAGCCAAGGTAATGACAAAAACCAACGTGGCCGAGGTAGAGGTAGAGACCATGGACGAGGTGGAAGCCACAGTCGTGGATGAGGTTGGAATTACAACAACAATTCCAACAACTTTGAGAGACCAGAAAGCTCAACACAAAGTCGAGGAAAAGCTAATATGAACTCAAGGTATAGAAAATCTCAAGTTCAATGCTATAATTGTTAGAAATTTGGACATTATGCTTCAGAATGTAGAGCTCCAAATAATAGAGTAGATGAGAAAATCAACTACATAGAGGAGAAGACCGATGAGAAAGAAACTATTTTTCTAGCACGGAAGGAGGGTGATAGTAGTCAACCAAATGCTTGGTATCTTGACAGCGGTGCAAGCAACCATATGTGTGGGAGGAAAGACATGCTCGTGGAACTAGATGAGTCAGTAAGTGGAATGTCTCATTTGGAGATGATTCAAACGTAGCTGTGAAAGGAAGAGGTAACATTCTTATTTGTTTGAAAGATGGGCAACATCAATTTATTTCCAATGTTTACTATGTCCCAAATATGAAAAGTAACATCTTAAGTTTAGGACAACTGTTAGAGAAAGGTTATGATATTCATATGAAGGATTGTAATCTTTCTATAAAAGATGATAAGAATAACATCATTGCTAACGTGCCGATGTCAAATAATAGAATGTTCTTGATCAACATACAAAATGACATTGCAAAGTGTCTGAAAGCCTGCTATAAAGATGCATCGTGGCTATGGCATCTTCGATTCAGACATCTCAATTTTGGAGGATTGGAGCTGTTGTCTAAGAAGGAGATGGTGAAGGGACTACCTTGCATTAACCATCCTGATCAACTTTGTGAAGGGTGCCTACTCGGGAAGCAATTCAGAAAAAGCTTTCCAAAGGAGTCAGACTCAAGAGCCAAGAAGCCACTCAAGCTAATCCATACTGATGTGTGCGGACTGATCAAGCCTAGTTCTCTCGGTAACAGTAACTATTTTCTTCTTTTTATTGATGATTTTTCAAGAAAAACTTGGGTATATTTCTTGAAACAGAAATCAGAAGTTTTTGAAGCATTCAAGAGGTTCAAAGCTACAGTGGAGAGAGAAAGCGGTAGAAAAATCAAAGCCATGAGATCAGACCGAGGTGGAGAATTTACATCCAAGGAGTTTCAAGAGTTCTGTGAAGCAAATGGAATTCATAGATCTTTAACAGTGCCAAGATCCCCCCAACAGAATAGTGTAGTTGAAAGAAAGAACCAAACAATCCTCAATATGACACGAAGCATGCGCAAAAGCAAGAAACTACCCAAAGAGTTTTGGCAGAAGCAGTAGCATGTGTTGTCTACTTATCAAATCGATCTCCAACAAGAAGTGTATGGGGAAAGACACCGTAAGAGGCATGGAGTGGAAGAAAGCCTGGTATTTCCCACCTAAGAGTCTTTGGAAGTATAGCCCATGTTCATGTATCAGATGAAAGAAGAACGAAGCTTGATGATAAAAGTGAGAGTTTTATCTTCATCGGTTATGATGCTAATTCAAAGGGCTATAAGTTGTACAACCCACACAATAAGAAGATTGTGATTAGTCAAGATGTGGTATTCGACGAAGAAAGAGAATGGGATTTTAACTCTCATGCAGATAACTTCAATTTCTTTCCTCAGTTTAAAGAAGATGAGCAGACAATGAGGGAGAAATCTAAAGAAATTCAACAAGAGCCAATGACTCCACCTACTTCACCAATGCCAACCACTCATGAAGATCTATCATCATCTTCAAGTGGAAGTGAAAGAGCCATGACACGTACACGAAATCTCCAAGATCTTTATGAGATAACAGAACGACAAGATAATCTTACCTTATTTTGTCTCTTTGCTGATTGTTAACCAGTGAGCTTTCAAGAAGCTGTACAAGAGAAGAAGTGGAGAGATGCGATAGACGAAGAAATCAATGCAATAGAGAAGAACGACACATGGGAACCTATTTCACTTCCTAAAGGGCATAAGGTAATATGTGTCAAATGGATGTACAAGACAAAGAGGAATGCTAAGGGAGAGATTGAAAGACACAAGGTGAGGCTAGTAGCAAAAGGATATAGTCAAAAGGCTGGAATTGACTATGATGAGGTATTTGCTCATGTTTCTCGATTAGAAACTATAAGACTAATCATTTCTTTGGCATCTCAAAATAAGTAGAAGATACATCAAATGGATGTAAAATCTGCTTTTCTAAACGGAGTCCTTGAAGAAGAAGTCTACATTAAGCAATCATCAGGCTATGAAGCAAAAGGTCACAAAGACAAAATATTGAAGTTGAAGAAAGCTCTTTATGGGTTAAAGCAAGCACCAAGAGCATGTAATAACCGCATCGACAAGTACTTTTTGGAGAACAACTTCACCAAGTGTCCCTATGAATATTCACTCTACGTCAAGATTGAAGATAACGATATTCTAATCATTTGTCTATACGTAGATGATCTCATCTTCACTGGAAGCAATCCGAAGCTATTTGAAGATTTTAAGAAGGTGATGACCTAAAGTTCAAAATGACAGATATCGGGTTAATGACATACTACCTTGGAATTGAAGTTAGGCAAAAGGAAGAAGGCATATTCATCTCTCAAGAAAGCTATGCAAGGGAGATACTAAAGAAGTTTAAGATGAACGATTCCAAGCCGATCAACACACCAGTAGAATGTGGAATCAAACTATCCAAGCATGAAGATGGTGAAAGTGTGGATCCAACATTTTTCAAAAGTTTAGTTAGAAGTCTGCGTTATCTCACATGCACAAGGCCTGACATCTTGTATGCCATTGGATTGATTAGCCGTTATATGGAGAAACCGATAATCACCCATTTCAAAGCTGCAAAAAGAATCCTATGCTATCTAAAAGGTACAATTAATTTTAGCTTCTTCTATTCAGCTTTTAATGATTACAAGTTTGTTGGATATAGTGATATCGATTTTGGTGGAGATATAGACGATCGAAAAAGCACTTTCAGATTTGTGTTTTTCATGGGAGATACTGATTTTACATGGATGTCGAAAAAGCAACCGATTTTCACCTTGTCTAGCTGTGAAGCAGAATATGTAGCAGCTATCTCATGTGTTTGCCATGAAATTTGGCTGAGAAACTTGTTAAAGGAGTTAAGTATGACACAAGAAGAGGCAACCAAAATTTGTGTCGATAACAAGTCAACCATTGCCTTAGCCAAAAATCATGTTTTCCATGATCGAAGCAAACACATAGATACTCGATATCATTACATCAGAGAGTGCATCACAAGAAATGATGTACAACTCGAGTATGTAAAATCACAAGATCAAATTGCCGACATCTTTACTAAACCGTTCAAGCAAGAAGACTTTGTCAGATTGAGAAATTTGCTTGGCATCATAAAACAAGTTTAAGGGGGAGTATTGGTTTGTAAACTTGTTTACAAGCCCAAAGAAATTAAAAACAAACTTTGAAAGATTCTAGCCCATTTGAAGTCCAGCTCGTGGAAGCTTCTATGGTGATGATCTCGATTGATAAAGATACAGCTCATGGTTGGTGTGAAGAAGAAAAATCTATGGGTTAGGTAAGAAGATAAGTGTATAGTTTAGATTGTTTTGATAGGTTTAAATACTTCTAAGTAGCAATATAATAATCAATTTAATTCAATCAAAAACAAAAATTTGAGAGTTTCTTAATGTTTCTGGAAAATTGTTCTTGAGTGTTATTAAGTTTTAAAAATTTTGATCCATAATATTTCAACAAATTATCTAATCCTATCCTTTAACCTATTCCCCGTATTAATAGCATGCTAGACATTGTTTTAAAAGAAAAAAAAGGTATGCTAGATATTGAGTCGTAAAATGAAAACAATATAAACGCAATAAAATATAAATATTTAATTGGAGATCGATAACGATCGTACCAAGGGGGGATATTTAGCATTTTTCTTAATAGGAAAATATTGCTGCAATTATTCACACGTTTTGATTTAGTGCCAAATATAACGCAGCTTTATATGAATGAAATCTTTAAGTATATAAAAATTAATTAAGTTCATAAAAACTAATTAAATAAAAATTAATTCCCCATCTGAGAAACGGAGGTAATTAATTCCTAGTCTTTTAGAGTTTCTATAACCTAAAAACTATATATATAATTATTCTCTCTCTCTCTCTCTCTCTCTTTATATATATATATATGTATGTATATAAGAGCAAAAACTTCACAAACAAAAGCGTCCAACAACGAACCTTGTACTCTTGTTGTTTTCTCTGTCCATAATAAATTATCTAAATGGCTACACCAAAATTTATCAATGGTCAGTTGGGACTCTTTTGCTTGTTTTTCATCATTATCACCCTCTTATCTCTTTCTCAATGTAAGTTATATGTATAAAGCTTAATTTACAGCATAAATTCGATTTATTATATTATATTTTAAGATTTAATTTTATTAATTAAATTAATACAGCCTAAATTTATCTATATATGATATATAAAATATGCTTTTAAGCTTAAAAAGTAACATTTCACAAGTAATATATCCTGATTGAACTTACGTTTACATGATACGAAAGCTACAATCACTGATATATAATATAAAATACATCTCACAAGTAATATTAGTTTTTCTTTTCTTTCTTTTTTTTGGATTGAGCAACACCTATCACTCAACTTTACCCATTTTACATTTTGATTTCATACACACATATATATATATTGTAGGATTTGTTCAACTAACTTTTTCATTTACAAAATTGGTACAAATGTAGAAGTTGTGTTAAAACTTTAATGTAGCAGTAAGATTCAACATATCAAAGATTTAGTTCCTTTAACTTACAAATTTAACACATTTAGTTCTTTTATAATAAAATTGTTTAAGAAACAAAAGTTTAAAATTGTTAAGAGTTAGGTACCATAAATATTTTTTTTAAAGGGCTTAAAATCTCATTTCTTTATCAAATAAAAGAACAATATAGGGTTGGATTTGACCCAAAATCCAAGATAACGGGGCAGTTGAACCCATGTCAATCCTAGATATCATAAATGTTATTTATTTTATTTTTATAACAAATATTTTATATGTAATGACAATTTTATCCTAAGGATTTAACATTATTGATTACCCACATTAGCACTTTACAACTAATTCTTAAGATTTTCTCCACTATTTTAAGTCAAGCGTTCAAAACATATAAAAAATTATTTGAACTAAATTTTTTTTCCCCAATGTAAACAGGTGGGAAAAGCATTCGTACAAGCAATGGCCAAACTAAAGGAGTAATGAGTTATGAGAAGGATGTTATACATTTTGATTGTTCAAATCCGTTAAGGTGTAACACTACACTTGGACCTCAAACATGTTATTGTTGCCCACTCGTGGAACGTACAATGTATAGATGCTGGTTAACAGAGAAAGGTTGCGAAGATTACTGTATATATTCAACTATAGCACCAAATGGTCTTGTTCCTCTTGGAACTAAAACACCATAAGTCAGACTCAGACCTGCTTGGAACTATATTACATGTATAGTGACATAGGGGTCATAATAATGGTCAACCTTTGATATATTAAAATACTTATAAAAGTACTCTTTATAAACATGGCTATAAAACTTTCAATGAAATGGAACATGTATTTTTACTTTGAAATGTATTGTTATATGTTGTACATATCTAGTTTTGAGAGAGAATACAAAGAGACACAATTAATGTGCAATAAATGAATATGTTTCTTAGCATTGCATTGAACATACATATATCGGTATATACGTGTGCCAATCGTATAAATGAATATGTTTCTTAGCATTGTATTGAACACACATATATATATATATATATATCAGTATATACATGTTCCAATCGTTTAAGAGGTTTATATGGACTTAGAAGGATCAATCCTAAAATATACATCAAGTAAGAATTAATTAATAAATACATTTGGTCTACACTCTTATAATATATACACTAATTCCATCTTCTCCTCTTCATATACATGCAATACACGTTCAAACATTGATTCCCCACTATTTTATTACGGACGCAAGATCGAGTTGGAAGAGTGTCCAATATGTCCAGTTTGTAGTTCTCATTGTTATGCATGAATTTCATGCATGCATGCGTTTGTTTGATCTCTGAATTTGAAACGTTTGACGGAAGATAAAAGAGTATAAATAGGGGTCAAAAATTTTGTGGATCTCATTTTCTTTTTCTATTTATCAGTTTGTTTATGCAATAATTTCTTAGTTGCTTCTCCCTGATTTTCAATCATGTTACCCCTACTATTTTCATCTTTTGCATGGATTTTATTCTTTGCAGTTCGATGGTAAGAATTTATTGTTTTAACATGATTTAAGATACTTTGGCTTTCTTCTTTTTAGTTTGGACATGATAGATTCATTTTACTTCAAATCGATTTTCATATTACCTAACACCATTACACGTCGTAATCTTATACTTTCTTATCAAACTTGTCTCCTTATTGGTTAACCTCTTTTTATATATGTCAACCCAAAATTTTAGGATCCTTAAGTAGACATGGTCGGTAAGTAACTTAGGAAAATCCCCAAAGCGGATAGTGTCATAAATTTGGGAGAGTGAGGAGGAGACTATAGGTTCTGAAGGATTTAGACTTCTACAAGCTTTGGACTTGACTCTCAAGATGAGCTCATCGAGCGACTCAAACAAATCTCCAAATGTGACTATAGAAATACCTTTGGTAAGAGAAGCCTTATTATTGACCAATACTTCAATCCGTATACCTATTTCAACTAGTATTATAGTCCCTCGAGTTTAGCGTAAAAAAACTTAAGTTGGTAAAGGTAAAGAAAAATCAACTTATAAGAAAAAGGGCTAGAGGTCATAGTCCATACCTTATGTGTTTATATCGGAAGACAAAGCTAAATTAAAGGCTACTTACGAAATTTCAGAGAACATCCAAATCCAAATTCTCAATATGATATATCTTAACAATGACATTCCCTCATATTGCTTTCCATGAAAAGCCATTTTTCTTGGGTCTACACTTTCCTCTTCTGGTCTTTATTAGGGATTTCTTGAGATAGACCAAGATAAGTCCCAGTTAGTTACTTCCTAACGGGTAGAGGTATTTACTTTGTATCACCCTACTTGGGATCAATGAGAAACAAAACTCTTCGGATCCATGATGTATATACATGGATCAGGTGTGAATGTCATGCTTCTAGGAAACAATAGGAATTGGAAGCATTTTTTTTATGTTTCTGATAGTTGGGAGTCCAAGAAAGGAAGTAATTTGATATCTCTAGTGTAGGCCAACATAAAATCCATATTAAAGAGGATGTGTTTTCATGTGTCATCTTTGAACAATGAGGCAAAATGTAGGCTATCCAAGCTGCAAAATTGTTTGCCTAAACTATTCACTTAAGATGATGTTTTATTGAAGACTAGACTGGATGCTACTAGATGATATGTTTATGGTTAGGCATATTGCAAGCTAGGGTGGTTCACAAACTATGCTTGGCATCCAAGAAGAAGAGTTCGAAAGGTAAGATAAGTCTTCCTAAATTTGACTCTAATTTTGAGTTGATACTTAAAGGTTATAACCTTTTTAGAAATTCTATTTTCTTTTCAATTTTTTCTCAACTAATCATGATTTATTTATGTTGTATAGATAGGGACCTTGAATCATTGTCTTTTGATGACCTCTTGAACAAATTTTTGTTTACTTCTCCAAAACCTAAATGGGAAAATTTATGCCCAAGAACAAAAGTGTAACATGGACGAGCTCCCAAGATCCACCATCTTTTCCAATTGATATTGGGGTGATCCATACTTTGAGCTTCACTCTTGTTTCTTCCACTACTCCTCCCCCATCCTCTATGACTAAGAGGAAATCTATGAATTTTGTTGACTTTCCTAGCTTTAGTGAGCTCATATTGGGTAACCCAGCAGCCTAATATGAGTTTATCAACTTGATGTTGATAAGTCTGGATGAGTCTGTATTCGTCGACAAGTGTAAGAAGTTCAATGCTTTAACAATGATCAACATGAAAGTCCTTAGGTGAGTTTGCTTTGTAATTTTATTTTTGAATTGTTATTATTGATTGGTCAAACAATACTTGTCATTTATTATTCAACTATTTTTAAAATATATTTTTTCTAAATTATAGGCAATGGCCCTTATCCGCTATTACAAGTTGTAGGAAGTAGAGTGAAAAACAGAGGAGCTCAAAAGGAAGAAAAATGATCACTTTGTCGCTCTCTCCAAAGTTACAATTTTGCATGCTCAAAATGTTGAGCTAGCATTCTAACAAGAGAACATCCTTAAGGCTAAGAGGGAGTTCGATAAATCACTCTTTAAACTCTGTGAGGAATTCAATGGGATGAAAGTGACTGAGGAGAAGGCTAGAGACAGTCAAGGCATAATCAATTGAGGTACACTAAACTGGCTTTAACAAAGCCATATAGTCTTTCAAAGTGAAGGCCACTGCTAAAGGGAGGGTTTGTAATCACTACGAGATTCTCAACCTTCATCCATCCCAACTTGATTCTTTTAGGATAGTGGTGGAGGGTGATGATCAAGAGCTCAAAAGTGGTGACGAGGAAGAGACTAACTCGTCGTACTTCCAGGCCTATATCAATCAATAACCTTGGATATTGATATTGTGTTTTGTTGTTGTTTACTTTTGCTCTTTTCTTCTTTATTTGCAACTGTAAGGAACAATCAACATCATTTTGATGATATAATGAATATATTTAATATAATTTCATTCCTATTTGAAGTTTAAATATATGTTATAATTTCATTCCTAAGTTTCTTAATTTTGAAAATGTGAGGGGACACATGGGACCCATTAATGGCTATAAAAAGGGTGGGTGTTCCACTTACCAAATGGGTTTGCAAACATTGTCTCTTCTTTTATTCATAGTTTGTCACACTTTTTTGCATGTTTGTTATGGAAACAAATCGTTCATCTCATCTTCGAGCTCATTTACTTAAAAGAGAGAGCTTGCATCATGAAAGTGAGGCCAAAAAGTTAAGGAAGCAAGTGTTGCTAAGGCATCAACGTGACAATTGTTGTTGTTCTTTATTTAAAAAATGTTGGCATATTGGTTGATAACTAACCTCGAGTCACTAAACAAATCAAGGTTATGTGCATCCAATTTTGTAGTGGTTATTACCCCAAAAATCACAACCTCATACTCATTAACATTATATGTCATAGGAAAGGTGATCTGGATTGAATACTTATAGATGGTGTGCTTATTCATTATGACCACACAAATGTCAGACCCTTTGAAATTACTAGATCTATCTAAAAACACTTTCCACGTCTCCTTCTTATTCAATGTAATGGCACAATTGATGAACTTAGAGGTGTGCTTTTGTTCAATGTATTCTACAACAAAATCTACTACAACCTCTACCTTAACCACTATTCAAGATTGAAATTTTATATCATACTCACCGAACTGGATGAAAATTTGGGTGAGCCTTTTAGAAACTTTTAGCCTGCTGGGAACATTATTTCATGGGTATGAGGTCAAGACAATGATATTGTGAGATCCAAAATAGTGCCTTACCTTGTGAGCTATCTTGAGTGCAAACACCAATTTTTCAATCACTAGATACTTTCCTTGAGAATACATGAAAACTTGGCAGATGTAGTATATATGGTGTTGGATCTTTTCCCTTTTGAGGTACATATACACCAACTCATTTATTAGCATGCTCAAAAGGATAAAAGGTTAACCGAGGTAGGATTTATGTTCTGAAAAGCGTGTTCACATTCCCTATTATAGAATATCAATGTATTCTTCCTTAATAATTTGAAAAGAAGGAGGCATTTTCCAGTACACCTTGATATGAATCCATTATATGCATTTATTTGTCCGTTCATTTGTTGGATGCTCTTTAGGTTAGAGAGGGATTTCATATTCACTAGTGCTTCAATATTGTTGAGGTATGCTTCGATTCCCCGAGAAAAAACCAGATAACCAAAGAATTTACCCGAGATTACACTAAACACACATTTCTTTGGATTCAACCTCATTTTATGATTCTTTATCATTCCAAATACTTCATCAAGGTCAGAAATATGGCTTGAAGGTTGCTTGGCTTTTACCATCATGCCATCTTCATATGCTTACACGTTCCTTTCGATGAGACACTTGAACATTTTATTTACCAATCTTTGATAGGTCACACCTTCATTTTTGAGGCCGAATGGTATCCTTTTATAGAAAAATATTCCACACCTCATTATGAAGGTCATTTTATCTCCAACCTCGGGAATAATGTGTATTTTTTGATAACCTAAATATTTATTAAGAAAACTCATGACATTGTATCCAATTGTTACATCTACGAGCTGGTAAATGCTTGGAAGAGGGTAACAGTCTTTCAAGCATGCATTGTTCAAGTCTGTAAAAACAACACACATTCAAGAAGTACCACATGAATTTTCAACCAGGAATATATTTGACAACAAGGTTGAGTAATCCACCTTTCTTACAATTTTGGTTTCTTTTGAAGAATTGACTTGTGTCTAGATGATTTCGTTTTTCTCCCTTTTGAATTTCCTTTTTCCTTTGTTGCACTAGCTTCTTAGTAGAGTCAACATTCAATATGTGTGATTTAGCTTGGGGTCAATTCTTGGCATGTCCTCAATCTTCCAAGCAAAGATAGCTAGGTTTCTTTAGAGGAATTCTACAAGAGCCTTATTGCTCACATCGTCAAGGTTGAAATTGAACTTGAGTTCCCAACTTTCTTCTTCTTCAAATTCGATCAACTCAACCTCATTTGCACTGGTAGTCCCCATGAGCAGTGCCTTAAGTCATCCTTAATCACGTCGAGTGATCTTTAATTGATATTTGTGTTTACTTGTTGCATGGCTGCATTATAGCAACTGTGTGCCTTCCCTTGATCTCCTTGAATTTCCATGACACCATTGTCGGTAGGGTATTTTATTACTCTCTGATAAGTAGATGCAATAACCTTCATTTTATTTATCCACGATCTTGCTAGAATCAAATTGTAAAGGGACAGGTACATCAACCACAACAAATTTTGTCATTACACAGTTCCTTTATCCATCATTGGTAATTTGATGGTTCCCAAGGTATAGGTTGTACTGATATTGAATCCTACCATGGGCATTTCCTTTTTTACAATGTCCTCCTCACACATTCCCATAGTATGGAGCGTGGACAAGAATATAAGGTCAATCAAGCTTCCTATATCTATTAATATATGGTAAATGTCACATGGTCCAACTCTCAAGGTCATGACCAGAGGGTCCTTATGGGGGTAAGTTACTTTTTCTTCTTTGTTAAATGTTATTGGGTTAATGAAATCTTTTCTATGTAAGTTGTACACATTTGTGCCAATCTCACTTCGAGCTTTCCTATCATATCTTTTTTGGGCATTACTGGACTCAACATTCAAGTTAGGTCCCCCATGGATGGAATGTATTACACAAACATTATCATCTAATCATGCAATTTTCCTTCTATCTGGGGTGGCACCTACCTGGGGTACTTTTCTTATAGGCCTTACATTGTTTCTTTAATTTTCCCTGCCTACTAACTTACCAAGGTAACCATTCGATATCAATTCTTTTATTTACTTTTTCAAGTGCCTACAATTTATAGCCTCATACCCAATGTCTTTATGAAATGCACACCATTTAGTGGTGTCTTTATTTGGTGCATTCATTCGGGGAGGCCATCTAACCTCTTTTTTTTCTCTTTCCATTATTAAACCACTTCGGTTAGATTGACTTTTAAAGGGGGCCTCTAAAAAGCAAAAGTGATTTTTCCCATAGTTCTAGATTCATATTCCATGAATTTCCTCATCTAGAGTTTTGTCCTATAGATCTATTATTATTCTTATACTTCATTCACTTAAGCCGCTCGGGGCTTAACTCTCTTTGTTTCCTTTCCTCTCACTGTCGTTGGTGTAGTTAGGGCTTTTTCTTGATTGGTTCCAACTCCCTTTCGAGGTTTAACAAACTTCTACACTTCATCATGGGCCTCTTTCATGGTTCGAGCTACCATTTTGGTGAGTTTAGCAAAGAAACCTAAACTTCTTAACACTACTTATCTAAATTCCTGAACGATGACAGAGTTCAATTAATCAGATATTTCTATTTTTTTCTCATGAATTTTTTCATAAATGCTTCGACAGATTCATCCACATTTGGGATTATGGAGAATAGGTGGTAAGGCTTTTTCTTCACAGGTTTGTTACTGACATAATAGGTCACACATAGTCTGATCAACTTAGCTAAATAATTGATGCTAATGGGTTTTAGGTCATTGAACCACTTACTGACTGAATCATGTAGGGTAGCCAAGAAGGACTTGCATAACATCATATTCATTTTGCCTCTAGGCATGTTGGGGAGAGACATTATGGTTTTGAAGAGAAGTGTGTGAGTATCAAGGTCTATCATTCTTATTTAACCCGAACATTTAGGAGATACAAATTTCGCAAGGGGTTCACTTATCTCTATTTCTTCGAAAAATGAGGAACTGACCAATTAATTGCACACCATGTCAAAGTTAGTTTGGGATTTTCCTATATACTGTTTATTTATTTGCTCTTCCAAGGCTAACACCATGTTCTACCACAACAACTTTTCTTTTCGTACCAATTCGGGCTACTTTAAAAGGCATACACCTACTACTTAAGTCCCTTAAGTTGGAATTTTTCTTTGATTTGGTCCATCACAAGCTATATTTGCTCAATCATGCAACTCTTTATTCCTCACATGCTCGACTAATATATTTTTATTTCATCATCTTCGTCGTTTACTGTTCGAATATTAACATGAGTGAGCTAAACACAAGTTGTGTAGAGAGTTTGTGGTTCACTTCTTTGATCTGTCATCTTAGTTCATGATTTTCCCTCCTCAATTTAACTTTTCATCTCCTTCATAGATCTCCTCATGTCTAGCAATTGAGATAGAAATTCTTAATTCGGATGTAATAGCTCAACAACCATATTATTCATGTTTTCTACAACTCTTACTGCTGGAGCAAAATGGTTATTAATGCATGTCTCGACCTGCGGACTGATAAGCATGGATCATTCAAAAACCCTTATTTTGACCATGACTTTAGTGTTTTGTTTGGTAGATGAGCTCAATCCAAACTTCTGATATGTCTAGAGGATAAGAGGCATCAAACTTTATTGATTGTGTCTTAAAATCTTAACCCCACAATGAGTGCTAAAATGTTAGAGGACGTATCTACTCTAGAGAGACACAATAAATGTGCAATCAATAAGTATGTCCTTAGCATTGTATTGACCATATATATAGGAGTACATACATATGGAAATCGTTTAGGGGATCCATATGAACTTAGAAGGATCAACCCTAAAAAATACATCAAATAAGAATTAATTAATTAATACATCTGATCCATACTCCAACGGTACATATACTAATATGTTCTTCTTCTCGACATACACGTAGGACACGTTTAAACATTGTGTTAACAAATATGTGTATATATGATTGAAATCCATGTTAAGAGCATATATGGAAGCACTACTTCAAAAAATAGTTTTAAATAAAGATGCTTTTGAGAATTTTTTTTTTATTAAAAACGGGTTTTATATATAAAGAAAATTCACTTGTTTGCAAACACAACACAAAGTGTTTTTTTTTCTTTTTGATATCCATGGGAATCCATTTATTTTTGTAGGTAAACACTTAAATCCACTCACTTTTAAGAAATATATTGAAAGTTACTTAGTATTTTTAAAAAAAATATTTCAATTTACTTATTTAATCTGATTGTTATATTATAAATTGGTTGTTTCTTTCTAATCTTATTTATTTCATGTTTAAGAATAATAAGTAAAATAGGTGGTTCCATTGTTTTAAAATAATGCTCTTTTCATATGTAGTATGGTTTACTTCTTAAAAAATCCAATTTAAAATACTTAAACGTTGAGTCTAAGAAAACATGTATGACATATATAAGTAAGTTATAAGCATGAAAGCTGTTAAAAAAATAAGAAAAAGGAAAGAAATTGTTTTCCATCACAATTAGCTCCTCATATACAGAAATATATTTAATATCATCCTAATTATACAAAAAACAACATACAATTATTTAAACATATGAATCTAATGTGGTCAACCCACATGAGATCCATATTATGTGATAATTTCCAAAGAATAAAAAAAAAATCATTTGACAGTAAACAATTTACTAATAAACAAATTAACAGTTCATAACTTAAGAAATATACGCTAATACTTCTCTCAATTGGAGCATCACATTCAATTGTATCTAAGTTGACTCCATTATTGTGTTCACAACAACTACATGCTAAAAAATGGGATATACAATGGATATATACGCCCATAATGATGTGTCATTTTGAGGCATTAATATGGGTGAAATCACTTGATAAATTTTTTTAATACTCAAAATAATATTTGAGTGAATGAAAAATTGAATCTCAAAAATACCCATTGAGGTGTAGGAAAAAATATTTTAATTCTCCACTCAACACATAGACCTTTGGTTACTTTCGTAACATTTATGATCATTTTTCTATTTATGTCTACATTATGACAAAACGATTATGACATTTATATCTATATTATAACATAAACGTTTATAGTCATTATGAAAAAAGTGTTATGACATTTATGTCTATATTATGACAAAATATATATACATATTATGACAAAACGATTACAAAATTTATGTTTATATTAGGACAAAAAGGGTTATAACCATTTATGCATGCATTAATGTATAAACGGTTATGGGAAATAAAATATCCTTACGTGAATGATTATAAATTAGCTTTTAGGTATTTACAAAATTGAAAGAAAAGATTAGAACCTAGATTTTAAAAAAATGAGAGCTCTTAAAAGTTTTTCTCTTTCAGAAACTTTGTTTACATTCTCTCTAGAGCTAGTTTCAATATGATTGAGTTTATATACTATTTTAATTCGTTGAAATAGTTACATTGGTATACATTTGTTATATCTTGAGAGATAATTATTCATGATTCTCTAACACCTATGATGAGAAGATGAATTTTTCTCAAGGTTCATTTCTCTTTAGCTTAATTTTTCTATTCATGTTCTTTACAATTTATATTTTATTACATTTTATAATTTTATAATTTATATTGTGTTATTCAAAATTATATTAACATTTTATGTTTTTCCTTATATTGTACTAACATTACAATTCAAAGCAAATGTAACTCTTCTCCGAGCATCATCATGATTGATGTGATACACTATGACCCAATATAGTGATAACAATTTAAGGTGAGGGTAAATCATGCACATATACCTAAATACAAACTATATCTTGGTGTTGATGCAATTTTAATTAACTCATGAAAAACTAAGTTTATCACAAATCATTCATCGTATCAACAATACAAAACCACATTCAACGTATCAACAGTATGGAATCACACTCATCATATTGTTGATACGAAAGTTAGAAAATAATTTTATTTAAAGACCTAAATTTACAAACAGCCAGAGTTTCTCCACATTTTCTAATTGATTTAAACAATACAAATGAGGGATATTTATTGAAAACCCTTGAGCTTCTGTTACGCTTGTCAACCATCTCGACAAGCCATCGTCAACCATCATTGCAAGCTCTCGTTAGCCACCTCATGGTGGATAATTAGCTATCTTGATGAGGATAATGGTCGTAATTTCTTACTAACCACCTAACTGAGCCCTCACCAACCACTTGACGTAGTACTTCAACAAGCTCCAAAAAGTAGTTATTTGAAAATTTTGTCATGTTTTCCACAAATATCACACACACAAAAATTAACACAATGCACATAAGTTACCTAAACATTCCAAAACTATGCTCCAAACACCTAATTGTGTATGTATCATACAAACATACAGTGTAAATTCTATTTGAGTATATGAAATATTAAAGTATCGGTAATTGATATTATTATAAGATATTATGAGTATGACAATTTTTATTGACAAAACATTTATTTATGTAATAGCTTTTTAGCTCTACTCAGCCAAAGAAATACTCAAATTATAAGTAAATCATATTTTAGGTATAATTTTTATAATTATCATATTTAGAATTGCATTTGTCACACCACTTATTTGTGGGCCTCAAATTATTGTTGCTCAATCCATCGAGAAGCTATATCAATCTAGATGCTTTCTAGTTGCAAAAGTTAGGGCTTCAAACGATCGAATATTGTTATCGACCTATGATAGATTGATCAACTCTAATCTAGTTTGATCGAGTTGAAATTTCCAATCTAGCTTATTGTTGCTAGACTGATCTCTCAGTCAATTGAGCTAGTGTTTTAAAGTTTTAAAATCTTTATTGAAGGGAAAATCTCAAACAGTGCACATTTATTCATAGCCCATTCTGAATTCTAATTCAGAACTTACAAAGAAAAATAACAATCTGTCATTGTCATCTCATAATACCTATAACACAGGAAGAATAAGGAAGAAAAGGCCATTCCCAGCCATAAATCTGAAAACTTAACGTTAATGAGAAGAAATCTTGAGGTTGAGGGACTTCTTGATCCATGACCTCAAACTCCCATTCCCTCTTCTTGAAATTGTTGTCGCAGGTACTCCATTGTTTTCCAATTTCACAGCTTGTGGCTTCTTGCAGAGCATGAAATTGCGAGCTCCTTGTGATCCAATTGTGTCCCATGGACTCAGAGCTGCAAAGACCCATAAGCTTTAAACTTCATAAAAAAACATCATCGGAGCATTGCATGCAGAACATTCAGTCAAAAACACAAACGCAGAGGACATCAAAATGGATACCGAATACAAAAGATTGAACACTTCAAAACCAAACCATAATCAACACTTCAAAACCAAACCATAATCAACACTTCATTCCAAAGCACACAACAATATACAAATGGGTATTGAATTGTGTTCATAACAACTATCTTGTCCGGTATTAGGATGATGGAGGAAAGAGCAAATACCAATCACAATTCAAAAGCTTCAAAACTTTATACAAAAAACCAACATGGGTATTAAATGAAAGGCGTTAAACAGTCAAAAACAAATCCAAAACATTAAACTTCACATAAATAATCAACAAGGGTATCGTTAAAAAGAAAATCAACATTCATAATCTAAATGGATTTTCAAAATTTCGTCATTACCATCTGGTCCGGCATTGGTGCAATAAAGAAGAAAATCGTTGATATCAGAGCCCAGAACTGGAAGGCGACCTTCACGAGAATAAGATTTTAAGGCAGTATCAATCACAGCAGCAACAACCTTTTCTTCGTTAACAACAAAACGAATCGGACCAGCACTGCCCAGGATATTAATACTAATCAATAACCTGTTTCCCTTAACATTCTGATTCTTCTTCTGCTTGTAAAGCAACATTTTCTCGTTACCCAACAAAAAAAATTGTAAACGAAAGCCAAAATTTTCTAATTCTTCAAACAATTCCTCTTTAGGGGGAAAAAAAACCTCAGGTAACCCAAATCACCAAAAAATCAAAACAATAAAACAAAACTACAAGAGTAAAAGAAAAGGGAAAGGTTGGATGGGAAAATAAAAATCAGAAAAGAACGGTGAGAATAATTTGGTGTTCACGGATCAAGACCAAGGCAACGGTAGTACCAGCCTTGTTTGCAAGATCCGAAAGAGAAAGCAGAGGCAGCTGAAAGTGGAAGAAGGACAGCGCTGGCCTCCGAGTCAGAAAGGGAGTGCATGAAATTGGCACTACTTGAGATTTCCACCATTCACAAACCGCTGTGGTTTCGATCTTCTTTTCTTGCTAAAGAGGAATTGAAAACAAAGAATGGGAATGATAATAACGACGCGTTGTGAGATTCGTAGAGCCTTTGATGAAGAGGGAGTTACTGTATACCAAAATTAGAAGAAGTAAGATGAAATTTTGGAGAGACTACTACGTTTTGGGGTAGTTGCTTTAATGGTGGTGGGTTTGTGAGATTTTGGGAACATTCGGTGTATATAAACTGAATGAATCGGAATAAGTTTATTGTTTAATGGAATTACCTAACCTTAAGTTTTATTTTTAATTTTGTGGAAAAATAAGTATATTTACTTTTAAATATAAAATTATGTTAGATAATTTAATTATTTATATAATAAAGAGTAAATTTATTTTAAGTTAATTATATGGGTAAATATATTTTTTATTTTGAAAGTTATTTAACTAGTGTTATATTTATGTATTCTTAATATTATTTGTTGGTTTCGGTGCGGGAAACGTTCCCGTATCGATTGTATAAGTAATGAAACATTTAAAACCTTTTTAGTATTCAATTTAAATTAATTTGTTTGGTTGATTGTTATTATACTTTTTTTTTCTTTCAAAAATACACAAATGACTTTCAATTTAATTGATCTTCCAACGTCTTAATTATTAATCTCTTGTTTATGTGGTACACTTAAATGAGTTACATGCCATCAAATTACATGCACGTGTAATAAAGCATTTAATATTTTTCGTAACGTTTAATTATTTTATTAGATTTATTGTTATTCTATTTAACTTAAAAAAATATATATTATTCATTCAAATAAATATGAATTACATAGGAGAAAAAAGAATATGTAAAATTTATTTGAATTACATGGGAGCGAAAAGAATATGTAAAATTTATTCTCTATTTTTTGGTTCATTAAAATAATAAATAGAATTAAAAATATTAATTAAATTAAATTTTTTATGCTAATATAAAATCAAAGAAAATATAAAAACTAGATATAATTTTATAATTATATATAAGTAAATAGATTTTTTTATTATTAAAATTTAGAGGATTCTTATAAACATACCATCCAATTTTTACGTGTTACTTTCATTATTATTATTTTTTTAATTTCAATAAATTTTATAAAATTTTATAAAAATATCATATACTTCAATCAATTAATGATATTTTTATAATATTTTTAAAGTTTAATAATATAAAAATTAAAAATTAAAGTTTAAATATTATAAAAATAATAAATTTAAATTTAAATATTATAAAAATATCATCCGCGTTAAATAATTAATAATATTTTAAAAATTAATAATATAAAATTTGATAATATTTTATATCAACTCTCCAAATTTAACTATAAAAAACTTATTTACTTATTATACGTTATGAAATTGCCAAAATGAATCAATACCAATAGAAAGGATGAACCATCAATGACAACGACCCTTTAATTTTATAGGCTCTTATTTTTTTCATTATATTTTTTAAAAATAAGATTAAAAATAATAATGACTCCCCATCTACGTACTCTTTATGTCTTTGTTAATAAACATTCTATTAGTGTATAGTGTTCTGCAATATATTCTTAAATGAAAAGTAAAGAATATATATAACTTTACAGTTAAGTTTACATTCAAATTAATGATTATATGATTCAATAAAAAGTTGTCGAAATAAAATATTGAATAAAAAACCAGATGTTTATTGCGAAGCAAGATAAATAATCGATAATTATAAGATTATATTATTATCATAATTTAAATTAATAAAACTATAATAATTATTTTTTATTAATAATAATTTTATCATACGATAATAATATTAAAATTATTGAAATGTAAAATATAATTCAAACATTTTTATTATAATAATAATAAAAATATTATAACATGATATCTTTATAATACTTTTATTTATTACATCAACTACAAATATTATTAAAATGATAATACACGGATCATTTCTAAACAAAATATATAATTAAACATGTTAATATTCAAAAAATAAAAATATTAGGGAATGATAGAGCATCCCAACATTACCTAGATGTTATAAAATTAGTTACAACATTATCCCCTCTAAAATATAAAATCAGTGAAAATTTATGTAAGTAATCTTTTCTAAGCAATCAACACAAGGAGAATATCATATTCACGACACCGAGAATGATCTAATGTGAAAAAAACTCACTAGATAAGCAATCATATAAATTTATAATTTGTATTTCTTGTTGATGATAACGTTTTTTTATATAGATAATGATATTACAATAATTATTTTTATTAATGATAAATAAAATATATGAATTATCAATTATATCTTTTTTTAATTAATTATATTCAAATATTGGGGATGATTCAATTTTAGAGAGAGAAACTAGAGATAAGTCATAAAATGAGTGTGAAATTATTGTGATATGATATAAGGTTCATATATATAAGACATTATATGTACACGTGTCGATTATATATGGGGTACACATCACAACATAAAAGGGGTACAATAGTAAATGCATAAATCGACTTAGGCTCAACCACATTGATAGACTGAATAGATGGTCGGTTCTTTAATGACAAAGACTATTTTGGGTTGGTAAATATGCTAGTGATATCGATCACTCTAGGCGTGGGTACAGTTTGAAGTCTTAAGCAAGGTACATCATAGATCGGGGCACTTCAAGGGTCAGGCTGAAGATCGAACCTTATGCTCAAACATCAAATCCCCCTACACTTGTAGCTCTGTTCTTCAATTGAGGTGAAAAAGTAGAAAATTGGTTAGTTGAAAAGACCATAAATTTGAAATGACTTTGCACGCCCTAATAAATGCTTATCAATTGATTAGAGAGAGAAATTTTGAATTTCTATATAAGAAGGAAGCAAAGCATTTAGCTTTATAATTCTCAAAAAGTCGAACTCAAATTTTCCCAAAACATGCTTTGTCGCTAAACCTCATGCTCTATCGTTTCACCTCGTGCTCTATCATTTTTCTACTTGGGTAATAAATTTATATGCTCATCATTTTGATTATTTGCTCAGTTTTCTAGATCTGTCTCCATGCCTAATCAATTCATTTCTTTTAAGTCAGTTCTTAACTCTTACTCAAGCTCTTTTTAAAAACTCTAACTTTTAGGTAACTCCTTATTTCTTTGATCCTTATTTTCTTTTGTTCTATTTTTCCTTCTATGTAGCAAACTCACATTGAGAAACATCACTTGGGGAAACATGTAGTTCTAATTCCTTGGCCTTATCTTCTTGGTAAATTCCTTTGTATCCCTCTTAATCTAGTCAAGAAGAAAGTGTATGTTTGGGCTCAACAACTAAGGAAAACACATCATCTAGAGATGAGGAGATACCTAAGACTTAACCATATCAATAGCCTAACCTTAAGCCACTCCTACATTCAGACTTAGTGTTCCTTAAACCCAAATATTTGTTCCAAGGGAATGGAGGAAGAAAGTTTGAAAACGAAGGACCATGGATTAAATAGGTCGCACTAAGGGTTGGAGTGCCAAAGAGCCTCCCATTGGCTTAACTCCAAGGGATGAGGAAAGACTTAGGAAAATTTATAGTATACCCTCCTTGATTAATATAATGATTTGAAATCCAAACACTTTGGATAGTGCAACTTTGTTTGAGGGTTGGATAGCCATTCATGATAAGGCTCTATGGCTCGGGCTAACGCTTTCCTTGTATCTGGAGATGTCTGAGTTCAATGATGCATATATGCTGAAACAAATTCCTACCCACCTAATAAAGGTTTATATGTCAGCTAAACAAGACCAAGGCATTAATATTATACTCCCTAAGAATGAAAAGAAATATAAACAATATTTTTTCTACGTTTTTGGTCTATGGGATATGGTTGATAGTGATGAGAGGCTCATCAGGAGCTCTTGGGCTTACACAAAGCTTGTGATAAAAAATATGGCTTCTTATTTAACAACTTTAAGCCTAGAGTAAAGCAAATGCTTGCTAATATTCACAACTATTTACTCGAGTCCACCCCTTAAAGGGAACTATTGAACACACTGCACTTGGTAGCCTTAGGGAAAATGAGACCTAGTTCAATAGAACTTCCAAAAAGAATAATTCATAAGCGTCGAGTACCAGCTCGATGCAGGATCCTACCCAATGATTTTAGGGGTAGATTTGAAGTTGTGCCTGATGATGGTGATGAATGAGCTCATGCTTTTATTTACCTTATGAGTAGTTAATCGTTAATATTCTAACTCTTTATTTTTCTATTTTGTATCAATAGAGTTTGATGTCGATGCTTTGTCATCTCGATTAAAGAACAAAAGTATTCAAAAGGGCATGGGCTCAAAGTAAGGTGTGTGTCCTTCATAAGGCTCGAAGTTCTCAAAAGGAAAAAAAGAGGAGCAAAAGTTCCAACACGGAGATTGCTCCAACCTAAGCAAAGAAGAAAAGTCATACAAGCATCATTGATGAGCCCATTATTACATCCATTCTTCCTCATTAAAATTTAGGGTTTGTGGTTGATCCTTCACAAGCCTCTCCAATCCATCAGATGTCTATTCCTATGTCTTCGATCCAACTAACAGCTCCCTTAACTACATGAAAGTTTATAAATTATGGACCTAATTAACCTAGAGGGGGTGAATAGGTTATTTTTAATTTTTACCAATTTATAATTTAATAACTTACACAAAGCAGCCAGAAATGCAATCATGTGTAAAAATAAGTGCAGAAATAAAATAATAACACACAATATTTTTAGGTGGAAACAACCTAGGCCACAACCATGGCCTAAGAGGAAAACCACCGGTCCACCAGACCACCTAACTTTCCACTATGAAAATCAAATGTTCAAGTACAAACTCGATCTTATGCTACCCTCCCTAGGATACTGCCCCAATGTACTTTACTCACGAGCCCCTGCTTTGTTTTTACAGTTTCCAATATTAGCGTAAGCAATTTTCAGACCAACATTCCAATAAGCTTCCCGCCAATCAGATACGTTTCCGAAGTAACTGCAAAATAGTTAGCACAAAAACACAAGTGCCAGTGTGTGTTCTAGAACAGATTTAATAATGAATAATCCTAACTAGATTATTCAAAACATATGTCATTTAAATTAAATCAACTAGCAAATCTTAGAGCAAAAATATCAAATACAAGTTCAATAAAAATAGCTTATTTAAAGATTAAAAATCAAATCAAATAATTATGATATGACAAAAAAAAATTATTTGATCTAACAATTTAAGAACAAAAATAAAGAAGAACATATTATCAAAATATCATAAAATAATTAAGCTTATCAATCAATCAAACATAACCACCAATATTTGATAGATTAACTAAATAAAGAAACCTAAAGAATTATGATCTTATATTTGCAAAACAAGAGAGATAAATTAAAAAGATTAAAATAATACTCTTGTGTGGTTAATTAAAACAATGAGTAATGAGTTTTATTTATAGGAAAAATTAAAACTCTTAATCCTATGTAATTAATAAATATCTTTTCTATTATAAATAGGATTAGTAATTTTCATTAATTAAGATAACTCTCATTTAAAATAGATTTCTTTTAAAATAGATTTTATAATTTCTTTTATGCTAAAGATTTCAACTATAATTTAAAGTATATTTTATTTAATATCTTTTAAAAAATAGATTTTATGCTATCTTTTATGATAAGGATTTCAAATATAATTTAAAGTGTATATTATCTAATATCTTTTAGCATATCTTATTTTAGAGTATATATATCTTATCTAATATCTTTTAACATATCTTATTTTAGAGTATATATTATTTAATATCTTTTAGCATATCTTATTCCATATTTTAGCACTAAAAATAATTTTAGATTTATAAGCATGTGTTATTCAATGCATAAATATAATCCTATGTGTCGTAGTTATCAAAGATATATCTGAAGTGTAATTATCTGAAACTCGAGCATTTGTTTGGATTTTTTTGATATACTTGATAGTAGGGCTAAAAACAAATTTACAGATAAAAATTTTATTCACGAAAATAACCAACACTCATAGTCCTTACACTACAAAAGACTCAATGAGAGGAAAAGGTGTCAGTAACGACTTAATCACATAGGTTGAAAATGTGACACTCTATAATGGTATGGTTCTAAAGAAATTGGACCATTATATCGATAACCTTCCATATATGGCTCAGTATAAATAACTCGATTCCATGAGGATGTGGATCCTTCCATGGTAGTGAGTAGGTTTATTTTTAGGTAAGTAGCACCTTGAGCTTTTATTTTACTCGAGCCTTTTTTTTTATACATTCACATATTTGCTCTTATTTTGCTTGATTCTTTTGCCTTTACTCATATATATATAGTTTAGGACTAAGCTTATGCATGAGCTTAGTAGAGTTTGTAGTGTTGAAAAACTAGAGGATGAGCTTAAGGATGAAAAAAAGAGTCATGCCTCTAAATGTGCCAAGAATGTTATGTTACTTGCAAAGGCTAATAAGTGGGAAGGTGAAATCATTGACAAGGAGGATAAATTATCTCGTGCTATAAACAAGATAGTTTGAGATGGCTAGGGAAATAGAAGGGAAGCTTGTGGCTGAGGTTAAAACTTATAGACACAAGTTGGACGATGCAAAAAATAAGCATGAAGAGTTTGTTCATCAAAACATAAAAAATGAAACATTGCCTAGAATCACTTTCAAGTTTCACAAAAGATGAAAATGTGGCTCTAACCTTACTTGAGAAATTTATTTGTAATTTACTTATACTAGTAATGATGGCTTTAAAAATCTCTACCTCATTTTGCTTCGTAAGAACAAAGAGTAATTTTGATAGAAAAAATGATAGATCGACATTTCATTTTCAAAGATGAAAATATTACATGTAAGTAAAGATATCAAACAAGCTATTAATTTTAACTCAATTAATTTAAAGTTAATCAATTGAGTTGACTGAGTTAAAAAAGTACATTGACAAAGACATGTTGAATTAAAAAATTCATATATCATTGAAAATATCAAATAATCTATTTGATAAGAAATATTACTTTTAAAGTCTTCTAGAGAAATTATGTTCATTTATTGAATATTTGGAAAATATAACTATAATAATTCCAAAAATATAATATGATTCATTTCATAAATAATTAAAGATATTTAGAAGTTTAACTTCTAAGAAATTTTAAATTTATGATTTTGAGTTTTTATAAAAAGTTATATGCAATTTACTTATGATTATTCAGATTTAGTAGAATATTTTTTACTCATATTTTAAAACATAAATTGTACTAACTAACAAAATATTATGAATTATTTCATATATCATTAAAAAAAATTAAATTTTTTCACAATTTATAATTTCGAAATTTCTATAGAAAGTTATGTTCATTGTACTAAATATTGTTAAGATTAGATAGAATATTTTTAGTTTTTTTTAAAATCTAAATTATACTAATTTAAAAAATATTACGAGTCATTTCTTGTATTATTAACAAATTTTTAGAAGTCTAATTTCTAAGAAATTTTAAGATTTGTGATTTTAAATTTTTGATAAAAATTTATGCTAATTTTACTAAAAATTATTCAAATTTTGTTAAATATTATTGACTCATTATCGAAATATAATTAGTATTAAATTTAAAAAAATTATATGATTAATTCTATATACCATTAAAAAACTTTGTATGTCAAGTTTCAAAAAAAATTTATTATTTCTAATTTTAAAATTTATATAAAAAATTATGCTAATTTTATTTGAGATTATTCATATTTTATTGTAGTGTAAATTTTAAATGAATTACTCATTAATTATCTAATTCAACTCATTTTAAAATTAGATGAATTAAGTTGAGTTATAAATCAATTAAAATGAATTGAGTTACAACTCTTTAAGTTAATGAAACAATTTATTTAACATATATATATATATATAATTTAAGAGGATGAAGGAATATACTAGGGGAAAAAAAGTACTTCAGCTAGCATAGATTACACACAATTACAAGTAAGCCATACCAAAAAAAAAAAATACAATATTAAAATACATAAATGCGGTTTTATCATAAATGAATTATCAATTAACGTGAAAGGTGATGCTATTGTAAGAGAGAGAGAACAATAATAATAATATAAGAACATATGTTCTATTTTTAAAAAAGTTAGCATATTTTCTCATGAAGTTATATTTTAAAATTGTTGTAACATATATATTAATGTATTTTTTTTTTCTTTTTTCTTTCTTTCTTTCTAAAATTAACAATTAACTTTGAAAAACATAATAATATAAAATAAGAGAAAACCGGACTCTTACAGGGAAAGAACATTCATGGTTTCAACACAATCAACACATGTTTGACTTTGGCAAATCCATCTCATGGCTATCATTATAACAGGTTAATTTTATTTGAAGCATCATTAGATGTACCTTTTCTGCTAATTCAATCCAAACCAATATTATTAAACCAGCAAAAGCAAAAGCAAAAGCAAAAGTTACTTTGTATATATGTGGAGCGCACCTAAGCTTAGCTCTGTTATACAGTATTTAACTACATCTCTACTTTTGCTCAATAGCAAAAAGGAGTTTAGGCTTGCGGATGACTAAGATTTATTTGTAATATAGAATACGCATGGTTTTGAAGAGAATAATAACGAGAATTATGAAAACAAGCAATAAGAATAAAAAGGACGTAAATAACAATGAACATATCAATTAATGTAATACTAATTCTCTTTTTTATGAGATTTTTCTTAAAAAAAGAATAAAAAAAAAAGAATGAAGAATGAATTGGAAAAACTGATTTAATTAAATATTTATTAAAATAAAAAGCTTCAAAGTATTTTACCCTTTGCTTTTGCCACCCGTTTGGTGTGTGCTCAATAAAATAATAAAATAATTAATGATTAATTCAACGCATCAGCTCAGATTTTTATAATTGGATGGATCAATATGCTTCTTGCTAGATAGGACAATTTTATTCCCTGTGTAGTGGTAGCAAACTATTTCTACATGAGAATTAAAAACTCTTCCCACTTTATTTTAAGTCCAACAACCATTTTAATTTCTTAATTTTAAAATTTAATTTACAATTTCAATATTTTTTGAAAATAATGGATGTTGCTTAATAATTAATTTTAAATCTTTGTCGAGTGTGTTCCATATATAAAATATTGAGAACAAATTAAATAAATAATTAAAATGTGTTATTTTTAATAAGTTATTTTTTTTTGTTAGAATAATAAACCGAACAAATGATATCAAAACCTGAGTGTGAGTTTGCAATACATGAAATAAATAATATGCATCTCTAAGTTGAAAGTGAATCTACATAGGCAATGCACATGACCCAAGCCTCACTAAATTGTAGGATTTATGTTGGATCATAATGGTGTTCTATACTTTATGGATTTTTAAAGTGTGATTAAGTTATCGTGTATTCTTTGGAATTTTATTATCATGCTTATAATCACGATGGAGTATGGATACTCAATTAAACAAGATGTTGCTAATTGTTTGGTTTTTGATATAATACATGATTCGAGTCTAGAGAGATATATAAGTGTTCTTATTTAAAGGAAATTGTTAGGTGTGAGAGCAAATTCGAAATTGAAAAATATAGAGAGAAAATTCATTATAGTTGGAATGAGCTACTTGAGAGTTTCATTTTAGGCTAAAACTTCACACAAAATAGTTTTCAATTTTTTTGCTATAAAATTAAATTTCAAACTTATTTTTTGAAAAATTCTTTTTATATTTTGACTCTATAAATATTTTAAGTAATATTGGGGTTGATTGTGTTATTCATTTTTCTCTTATTTTTAAATAATCTAATTATTTATATTATTTTAATTTTGATCTCCTAAAAAATATAATTTTTACATTAATAAGATATTGTTTTGTGTCGTTCCTCTTTATTTCTTTTTTCTATTTTATAACTCAAAATATTTTATCCTTCTAAGTAAAATACTTCAAGTTCAAACTCATTTTTAATCATCTCCTTTGCTGACATCGGTGCCATCATTGCTTGTCACCGATATCAACTTTCGCAAAAATAATAATAAGGATTATCTCCTCAAAATAATGATATCAAGAAGTGGGGAGTTGTTCAACCTTTGGTATTGTTGGACGAGCTTCTTAGGTTTGCTTTGCTCTTCTTTCTTTCTAACATTTGGTAGCTTGGAAAACTAATGGATGATACATGAATTAGAAGATCGAAGTGAATAATCAAATACATTTATTTCATTTTTAGTCGATTTAGGGTTTTTTCAATTTCTTTTGGTTCAGGTAACTTATAAGTAAGGATGATCGTTTTAATTGTAAATAATAAAAAATGTGATTATTTTTATAAATTTAATGAATTTTTTAAAAAAATTATAACTAATATGTAGTTACGATTGTTATTAAAATATTAAAACAGTGTTTAATCGAAACATAATAATATAGTATATTGAAAAATATATTTTTAATAAATATTAAAAATAAAAAAATGTATTTAAACTATTAAAAGAATATTACTTATTATTCAAATCTATTCAAAATAGATATGGTGAACAGTTATGATTATTGGCGATGAAGAACGTTTTACACCGTTAAATGTCGCGATATACTCTTCATTTTTATCTTCGTCGAGGGCACATCAAACGGAGAAGATCTCCGCCAGCCAGAAATGGCAGTCCATCTCGGCCGTCCGGTTCCCTCGTTTGCAGCTCAAACTCCAAATCTCACCAAAACCAGACCAAACACTAGGACTAGCATTTCATGCTTCGCCTTCAATTCGAACAAGGTCAGTTTGTTCCCACTCAAATCAATTTCGTTTACAGTTTCTGTGCTGAATTTGAACAAACTTATTATTTGAATTTGAGAGAAATAAATATTGAAAAAAATGGATAAAAAACTATTCAGTTCTTTACATTTCTTCTGTTGTGGGTCTGTTTGGATGTGCAGTTTAAGAAAGACTATACAAGCGTAATGATAGTCCCAACCGGTATAGGAGCTTCAATTGGTGGATACGCCGGTGATGCTTTGCCAGTTGCCCGCGCTCTATCTTCTGTTGTGGATTGCCTCATCACCCACCCCAATGTATTTTTCTTTTTAATCTCTTACCTATTGAACATTTACGTATTTTGGGGATTCAAGTTTTGGGATGAAGTTGGTATAGTCAGTTCATATACCTGTTTTGGAATTTGAATCCTACATGTCGCTTATGTATTATTTGCTTTAGGTGCTCAATGCTGCAATGCTTTACTGGCCAATGCCAAATGTGTTATACGTTGAAGGTTATGCTCTTGACCGGTTTGCTGAAGGGTTATGGGCGATACAGCCTGTGCATCAAAATAGGGTGTGTATTTGGTGTGTTTCATTTGCTTATGTTATAGCTCCCTTTTTTAATCTTTTCTTTAGCATGCTTTGACTCAATTGAATTTGAAGTAAAATATTCTTTTTTCTTGCTAAATTCAAGTTGAGCATTTTGTTCATGTGTTACAATATCTGATGTGGAGCAGGTGGGATTGGTTCTTGATGCTGGAATAGAGGAAGATCTCAAGATTCGGCATTTGCAAGTGGCTGATGCTGCGAGCGCATCCCTTGGGTTGCCTGTTGTGGAATGTGTTGTAACTGAAACCCCTTTAGAGGTACCCTTTTTGCACTTTTAATTGAAAAGGTAATTTGGAATTGAATCTTTTTTCTAGTCATAGAATCAGCCACTTCTTAGATATATATACTAAAACATAATAATCACTCCCATCTAAATATCGAATTGAGGATGTCATATTAATTATGGACTTAAACCTACTTTTTTAATGGTTTCTAAATAAAGTTATGATGATTCAACATGTTCAAAAGAATTAATAGTACTGCATTGTCTAAACAGTCCGTTAACTGAACAGTAAGAGAATAAAGTTATGATGATTCAACATGTTCAAAAGAATTAATAGTACTGCATTGTCTAAACTGTCCGTTAACTGAACAGTAAGAGACAGATGAGCAAGTTTTTTCTTAACATTTGTTTTTGTGATGTAGATTGACATATGGTATCTAACTTTCATGAAAGATTATAGGAAATGAATTGTGCCTATGAAAAATCATTGGTGAACCTGCTATTGAATTTTTTTTAGCTATACTGGCACATATAACATGTTGACCTGTATGATTCCTTGCATTAATTCTGAGAACTCCTAATGCAACTTATACATAGCTGCAAAAAGCTTGGTTACATCTATTTCTTTTCTTAATTTTGAAATGCCAGTTGAGGAATATTCCTATCAATTCAAGGAATTGATTAATATAAAGTTTATAGGTGAAACTGTGGGTTGATCAGAAGAGTGGGCAATCAACAGGGACAATTGAGAACCAAAAGACATTACTGAGATCTGTACAGACTTTAGTTAATTCAGGAGTGGATGCTGTTGCAGTTGTTGGGCGTTTCCCAGATGATGATCTTCAAGAAACAGATGAATATAGGCAGGGGAAGGTATGTCAATGCATTCATTGTCATTCTACTTGCAAAAGTACACATAAGGATACTTTTTGTTTGGAGCTTAACTATTCTTGTGCATTATATGATTCAAGCATGGTGAGTTGGTAACTGGTGCATAGTGTTGAAATTGATTGTATAATATTGGTATATGTGAATTTGGGAATAATGGAAAGATACTAATGTTTCAAGCTTTCTTTAGTTTGTTGATTTTTCATATTTCATTTTCCTACTGGATATGGTTAATTGTCTTCCTCATTGTATTGAGTGAATTTCAGCTGTAAGAAATGACTTTCTAACTTCTAAACCAATACCTTTTCCTTGCTACTTTAATCATATTTCTTTTTGTTTTTTGTTTTGACCAAGGAATCTTATTTCAAATGGCTCTTAATTTCACGGATAAGGCATCAGTGCCTCAGTATTTTCTATATTGCGTTGTTCAAGTTACTGTTCCTCCTCCATTAAGATTGTAACCTTATGTTTGTATTTGCTTTTCAGGGTTTAGAAAGCACAGAATGTGCTTTCATAAAGCCTTTTTTTTCTCTCTCTTCTTAAACCACTTTCTAGAAAATCCCCCAACAAAAAAAAAAAAAAACTAAAAGCAACCACAGAGAATGCATTTGTTTTCAAAAATCAGTACATAACTTTACACCTGAATTAATTCATGTTTACTCATTTAATTAGTATTAGATATTTTGGCATCTGTTGAAATTTTTTCTTCAATGATAGGTCAAAGTTTGTTGGTTTATTCGCACATTTGGTTCCACAATATTCATATAACAATCTTCCCATACAAATTTTACTCTGCAGGGCATTGACCTATTGGCAGGAGTCGAGGCAGTTATCAGCCATTTAGTTGTAAGGGAGTTTTGTATTCCTTGTGCACATGCTCCAGCTATTTCTCCCCCTCCCTTAAGCAAGTCTCTTTGTCCTAAATCAGCTGCTGAGGAGGTTGGTAACCTTTCTTGATAATCATAATAAGCAGAATGTGTCGTTTATTTTTCTTTTTCCCCGTGCAATGGTTAAGATTCAGGGCATGGAATGTTTCAGAGTAAGCTATGTGATATTTCATCACCAGGGTTATAGTGTTTTTGGTCATACTATATGTATGGAGCCATCCTTTGTGATGGAGTAAGCATCCAATTTTTGAAATATTTATAAATGTTAGATGTTTAAATATTTTGAAGATAAATAAATTTAGATAATCTACCGGAGTTCAATATTTAAAGATTTTACGTTTCATCAATTTTTAAGTAGTATTCTAATTTTGGGATTAAGTTTTATTGCTCGAAATCTAAATTTTAATTACTTATGTAAATGTTCCTCTGTGAGTGCTCGTTATAGCTGGTCTATGATTGACGTGGAATGAATATTGGTTTCTTCCTATCTATTATGTTCTTCCGAAACCTTTATTTCCAAACTTTTCTTCAAATTTTCAAGGCTGATTATGTTTACTTCTGCAATAGTTAGGATATACATTCTTGCCATGTGTACTCGCTGGTCTAAGTATCGCACCGCAATATTCAGTAAGGGATTCCATTTCCATTGAGAAAGGTTGCATAATGGCAAGTGATGTTGATAGTGTTATCCTTCCAATAGATGCTTGTGGAGGAGATGGTGCTCTTGCTTTTGCACGAAGCAAAAGAAAGGTAAAAAATGCTTTGAAGGATCATCTTTTAAATTTTGTCTACCTTTTAAAGGTATAATTTCCAATTGAATCGGAATGGAAGATCTACACCAAAATCTGTTTAGCTGCTACCTGATAGTTCTCATTATCTCTAATATGGTTCTGTTTGCAGCCTCTTATAATTGCTGTGGAGGAAAATGATACAGTTCTTAGTGATACACCCGATGTCCTTGGCATTGATGTGGTATGATCTCTACATCTATTTTCTTTTTTAAGCAATTTCCAAGAGGACAAGTCTTTTTGCCTCAAATTCTCATTGATCTAAGTTCGTATTTTTCCTTCAAACTAGTTTTCATTACGTGCGTTACACATTAGAACAACGTACAATTCTGAATTAAATAGAAAATTATTTTTATTTATGACTTATTTTACTTTGTAATTTTACACATCCAATCAAATAAATGGTTAAGTATCTGTAGCAACTAATAATTACTTTGACGTGTCATTAATTCTCACTATTCATTTTATTATTGAATGTCAAGTGCTTTAGTATTAATATATTTCTTTAATTTGAAATCAAAATATAACCAATAGAGAAGTGACAGGTAATATATCTTAAGGTTAGATATGTTTTATTTGAATGTTTGAAATTATAAACTCTCTTAGAAATGACAAACAGAATAGTAATAAGATTATAAGATTATTAGAGTGAAGGTAAAATTACATCTTTCCTTAAATTAATGCTGATACTACTCTCTAATATTATAAGTTTCTGGAGCTTTCTATGCATGAATCATTGACTCTTCATTTGCTACTGTAACTTAGCTCAGAGTTAAAATCTACCTAGAGACTGAAAATTTATAACAGTTTATGATTTTCCTGTATACAGATTATTTTAGCACTGAACTATAATGGTTGTTACAAAAGTATTACTAAGCTTTAAACCGTAACAAAACTACCAGTAAACTTTTGATGTTGTAATGTTTTAACATAATTATCAGATCCTGTAAAAGGTTGTCAAAAACTAACTGATAAAAGTTACACAAGTACTAGTATAATTAAAATGGTTCCATTAGTTTTTTTTAACAAACTAATGCCGATGGTACTTGTGTAACAACAGTTGAATATTTTGTAGTAATTTTGTAACTGTTTAAAGTTTGGTATTTTTTTTACAACCAGCACAGGTGTTAAAAGTATATATTCACCCTTAAAGATTTCTACCTCAGAGAATCCTGAACAATCAATCTTTGCAGAAGTAAATTTATGAATAGAATCGAACTTCACGTGCAGGTCAGGGTCTCAAACTATTGGGAAGCAATTGGTGTAATTGCAGCTCACAAGGCAGGAGTAAACCCACATTCTCTCAGAAGAAACGGAATTAAGAATCTTCAGTGCTCTGCAACCGTCCATCATAATAACGGTTTTGTGCTTTCACAATCTACATCTATTGCCCAAGTATAGCTAATAATAACATGATTTTTCTCAAGTTTATGTACGTCTGTCTATACATTCAAATGCATCATTCTTTTGTAATCATTGAAAGGTAGATGTTATATTGTTGAGCATTTCATAGTGGTAATATATTCATGATTATATGATAGAAAAGGAAACGCTCATCTTGATTTCAACTTCTTATCATTTACTTTGGGGACCAGCCAACTGGAAACTTAAAATGTGTTTGAGGAGTGACTCGAGGGGTTTCATGGCCTAAGACGAAACGTGAAAATGAGGCTTTACATATTTTTCATAAATTCAAATTTTAATGGCTGATGAGAATTTATTAATGATATTAAATGTTTTTTTAAATATAAATAATAAATATTGAATAAGCAATGATGTAAAAGTTACATTTTCTTTGTAGTAATTTGACGATGAATTATAACTTTATTTTGGGCATGATAGAATTGAGATATTCTTTTTAAACAAATTTTGAAATAAATGTTTGATTATTTTCTACAAGACTAGAGTGTTTATATCTAAAGTAGGAATAAACCAAACGTATAAGTATGACAAGTTTTGAAATTTAAAAAGAGGAAGAGATGTTTATACAAAAAAATTTAGAATAGATGTTTTTACAATGTCTATTTGTTCTTATTTTATATAATTTCAATTAAGTGAGAAAAATTGAGATTATTGAAGAATTTAGATAAATTGATTTAATCATTAAGGAAATCTAAGCTGTTTTCTTAGGTAATAAAGCTAAAGTCAATACAACAAAAACATTAACATGTAATTATTTATAAGTATAAAATAAATAATTTATGTATTATTTGTGTGATAATAAAAAAATTGTGTCATCACGTATAAATATATAATGTATATTTTTAAAACAAATAATTTTTATTCTGATTAATTATTTTTAAAATATAATATAGGTGCTCCAAAATATTTGAGTGAGCTTAAAGCGACCATCTAATCAGTCTATTATGACAATAGCTTGTATTTTATGTGAATGCCATTTTAGCTGTTAAGATCTTTACGAATTTTTCGTAGATTGAATTGTTGAATTTAATGGTTTTTAGAGCCACTTTCCACCTTTTGTTAAGTAATTTTTTTTGTCGTCACATATGGCCACCATTACGTAGTTGTCTAAGTTCCACAAAGAGTATAAATGAATACTAGATATTTTCAATCAATTTCAATTTTTATAAAAATTGATGCCTACTTCTATATGATATTAGAGAAGTAAATTCTTGATATTCAATACTTATGATTATTTTCAATACAAATTAAATTTTTAAATTTAATAAACTAAATGAATATTAGACGTATTTATAATTTTAAATTTTTGAAAAAATTGATGCTTAATACTTCTATTTAATATTAGAAGAATAAATTCTCGGAATCAAATCTTTGTCATAGTTTCTAATATCAGTTAGATTTTCAAGTTTGAAAAACCTCCTAAGAATATAATAAAATTTATTTAAAAAAAAATTCAAGTAATATATCATTATAAAGATAAAATAAATATTAAAAAATATAAATGAATAACTATTTCACCTTCCAAAAATTTAAAGTGTGCCTAACATTTATTTGTATTCTTCTTCAATACTATCATTGTGTAAGATTCACCAATAAGAACTCAACATGCAAAAAAAAAAAAACATCATCAGAGTTTGGTAGGAAATTTGTTCATGAATGTAATGCAGCTTGAATTATTGTTGGTACACCAGTCATGTTCGACTAGAGTGATAAAGGCTTGTTCGATTTTCCGTATCCAGTTATCGTTTAGCTATTAAAAAAAAAAACATTGATGGTGCATATCACAAAAAATTCAATTATACACTTGACTATACAGAAGGATTATTAAAACCATATCCAACACTGTTTTCCTAAAACTTAAGTGGTCTTAAATTAACCACAATTTTTTCCAAAAAAATAAATAAATATCCGAGTTGACTTGACATGCCCATATAAGAAGATAATTAGTGACCAACTGTACAGCTATAATCACCATCTCCGCCAAGCATCTTGTTCAGATAACTATTTTACAGATATCACAATAATCGGATCGCCCTGGTCAACATAACCGTGGAAGTCTCGCAACCATCGACATTAACACGTGTTGCCCACATAAACCGCATTTTACCGTGCATCTTGTTCCGATAACATTTTTACAAGTACAATAGTGATCGACTCGCCCCGATATACAAAACCATGAAAATTTCGTAACCATCAGTGTCAACACGCGCCCTCACGAGCCACACATAGGAACAACGCCTCTTCCTCACGCGCCTCACACGCTACCCTCACGTTCTGCTAACGTCATCAATGCGGCAGACTACCACGTCATCTAGGGCTGATATCATCACCACATCACCTAGGGATGACATCATCACCACGTGCAAATGACATCATCATTGACCATAGTTGACCATTGACCGTTGTTGACTATCGTTAATCGTTGACTTTCTACATGGTTGACTCTTTGCATATTAGGTTCTCCTTACCTAATTTTTTGTGTAGACCTCATTGTTTATAAATGCATAAAGAAGAGGTTTTTCTTCCTTGCCTCATCAATACTGTATTAGAAGGGACCAAGAATTAGGTCTAAAATTATGCACAGTTTTCTTAAGGGTCGCATGTTCTAGCATTACTATATTGATGCAATTATCATTCCTGTCAAAAGAGCAAGTGAAGAAGATGTTGCCTATATTGGTCCCATGATTGAATGGGATAGTCCCAACCACATGATCCTTACAAGGATTCAGAATACTTATATTCCTTCCATCTCCAATCTATTGGACAACTTTGATAATGCAAAATCAACATAGGATATGTTGGCTAAAAGGTACTCCACTACTCATGGTTCTATGAAATATCAGTTAGTATTTGAATTGCATCAACTTTGACAAGAACCAAGGCAATCCATTAATGACTACTATGATTAGCTTCACTTTCTTTGAGACCAAATTGACCTTTGTGATCCAATTTGGGCATACTCAAAGGATGTTCAGTAATATGTTACAGTTAGGGATGAATTTTGTCTCTATGAGTTCTTGATGTCACTTCACAAGGACTTTGGGCCCATCCGGGGTCAACTTCTCAATCGTAGTCCTCTTCCCTCTCTTGATATTATTGTAAACGAGTTGGTTATAAGAGAAGAAGCTAAACTTGCAACCCTTCAAACCTAAAATAACTTTAATTTTTTGGCTATTACTCTTTCTGCTCCTACCATTGATCAACCTCAGCAGTCAGGTGATTCCTCTGGCTCTAGCAATAATCGTAAGCAGACCGACAAGAAGTTTGGCAATTATTGCAACGTCCTGTCCACATCATTGAGACTTGTTACCATCGCAACAAATCTAATATTGTTGTTACTAATATTGAGCCTACTCCGCTGATGCCTTCTATTTCAACTAAGTCCCAGTCTTCTGGATCCACTATCAACATATCCCTCACTAAACTACAGAAGATCATAACTTAGGCTATTCGTATGGCTGGTAATGCAACTCTTTCCACTGCTCTCTCAGTTTTGCCCGGTAAGTCTCAAACTTGGCTTTTTGATTCTACTTGTTGTAATCACATGAAACCTTACTCATCTTTATTCTCCAAACTTGACTCTGCACCATATCCTCTTAATTTTCATATAGCTAATGGTTCCACCATGCATGGGAATAGTCTATTTTTTGTGTCGACCTATAACCTATATGTTCCTAGGGTCTTCTATGTACCTAACATATCCTATAATTTGTGCTCTGTGGGACAATTAGCTAAACTAGGACATCACCTTATTTTTTACTATTCTGGGTATATTGTACAAGACCTGAGGACGGGGCAAGAGCTTGGGACCGGTCCTAGGGTTGGGCGTATGTTTCTCGTGGACAATATTCATCTTTCACTTGTTACTCCTGTCTCTATTGCTACTACAGCTACTACAATTTCTTCCTTATCTTATCTCGCACTTTGGTATTCTCGTCTTGGTCATACCTCATCTACTCAGGTACAATAGTTAGCTTCTAAAGGTCTATTGGGTTATATGTCCAAAGACAATTTTGATTGTACTTTATGCCAGTTAGGAAAACAACCAGCTTTACCTTTCAATAATAGTGAATCTATCCCTAATAGTATTTTTGAGTTAATTTATTCTAATGTTTAGGGATCTTCTCATGTTACTAGTATTGGTAGATCTCGTTATTTTATTATTTTTATTGATGATTATTCTCATTATAGTTGGATCTTTCCTATGAAATCTCTTCTATGGCCTTTTCTACGCAGCTCATTCTCCTTTTGTACTCCATGCATTCTCTGATGCTTATTGGGAAAGAGATCCTACTGATCGCAGGTCCATTATAAGTTATTACTTTCTTCTTGGTTCTTCTTTGATTTCTTGGCGAAGTAAAAAAAAAACTTGTATGGCCCATTATAGTATTGAAGTAGAATATCGTGCTCTTACTGATACCATATCTGAGCTTCTTTGGCTACAATGGATTCTTAAGGATTTGAGTGTGTCCACATCCTTTACTACTCCCTTTTATTGTGACAACCAGAGTGCCATTCATATTGTTCACAATGATGTCTTCCATGAACAGACTAAACACATCGAGATTGATTGTCACTTTATTTGTTATCATCTTGTCCATGATGCTATCAAGATTTTCCCCGTCTCCTCCAATGATCAACTTGTAGATATCTTCACCAAGACACTTCCTAAGAAACACACTCGTAATTTGGTTAATAATCTTAAGCTGGTCTCACATCCACCTTGAGTTTAAGGGGTACTGTTAATGTATATATGTTAATATCATGATATGGGCTTTAGGCACTCTAGTTTACTTGTACCCCCTATATAAAGGCACCATGTATATTCCTTAAGTAATATAGAATAGAATGCAATTATTAAGTATTTCTAACAAATCCATCTTTATACATAAATCAATCAATCTAACGACTCTTGTTATTCTTGTCCTGACCTCTTGATCGATCTGGAGCAAAATTCGATTGATTGAGTTCTTTGTTCCAACTTTTCCATTTGAGAGTTCTCCATCGATCTCGATCGATAAAGTTCCTTATTTATGCTTAAATTACATATTTTTGTTTCTTTTGATTTGTTTCATCCCCCAATTCTTATATAAAATAAAATAAACACATAAAATGCATAAAAAATATAAATTATTTACAAATATGTGAGAATTGATGTACAACTATATATATAAATTGACAATGATCAAACTCTACTCTACACCTAATATTTACTAGTCCTCAAACAAAGGCAAAACAAAATGAATTTCTTAACATTGTCTCAATGGCCTAGCAACGCCATGATCTCAAAGTTTAATGTTAATTCAATATGTTCTTAGTCTTCCTTTAATTTTAGCTCTCATACAACTATTTTCAAAGTATATGTGTGATTATCCACTAATCTTGTAACTTAAACTAGCTTATTATATTATTCCTCCCTATGAAGTGTTACTATTATTCTTATAATTGACTTAGAAATCATGGATTTTTCCTTAAAATTTTCTCTCAATTCACTAAAAATATTTTCTAAAATTAGAAGATCTTTCATTTGGTTATAAAGTAGCTAAGCTTTCTCAATTTAATCAAATGAAAAGGAATGAAAAAAAGAGCTTAAGAGCCAAGTAAGAGAAAATGAATAACACTATCATAATACCAATTATGTCAACAAATCAAGTTCAAATTTCATTGTATTGGACCCAAATATCATTATTCTTTTTTTTCTTTTCGCCATTCTATTTCAACACATAGTCACATTTTTTTATATTTCTTTTCACCTTATCCCTTATTATATATATATATATATATATTGTACACATTGAAATTGGAGTTATTTGATGTGCGTACGTTATTTAATATTATTTAATATGTAAGTGTAATTCTATATGTTATAGTTATAATAGATATATTTGAAGTACGATTATTTAAAATTTTGACATTTCTTTGACTTTATTTGATAAACTTGATAGTGAACTTAAAAATAAGTTAATTACATGCAAATATTTTGTTAACGAAAATAAACAATACTTATAATTCTTATAAATATGTAATTATATCTATATAAAATTAAATATTAATACATATTTAATTTTAATTAATCATAATTTTTCATTTGTAGAGGTCGCATGCCTAATCAATTATAACAATTTTGGAAAAACTTTTTTAGATTTTACAAATGATAAATTTAATAACATAAATTAAAGTGTTTAACATGATAATAATAACTTTAAAAATTAATAATTTTTTAATTTTAAAATAATATTATATGTATATGTCTTAACCATAACTAAATTACTCAATAACCATGATTTTTATTATATGCGGATTATGTGAAATGAACCATACGTACAAGGGTGGACTAATCTTACACATAAAACAGAAGCATTCACAGTTGTATAATAGAACGGGTTAAAGGAAAAAATTCCCATGTTTTAATCTTTACCAACCATCACAATTTTATTATTTTTATAAAAATTAATCTTAATATTTTATTTTATAAAATAATATATTTGTGTTAGGATAGTTTTGAAATATTAGATAAGTGATATAAAGAAATTTCATTATTTTACGAAATGAAATTCTAAATATACTTTTGTTATTATTTTTATAGAAATAATTAACTTATGCTATACTTAAAATGAAATACTATTATTAATAATAACACACAAGAAGTTAGTGAGGTGAAGCTCCGTGGAAATAGAAGCATTACATTGGTCAATGAACGCTCAAAAAACTTAACGTTTCATGCTTTATTATTTGGCCGATTTTATTGGAAAAGGAACTTATAATTAAATTGCAAATATTAAGCAGGATTTATGGGAAAGTTATTTCAGGAGAGACGACCACAATATATATAGAATATAATAGTAATGCTAGCTGTGTGTAACTGTGCATTAAATTTCTTCCTCTCTTTTCGTCTCTACTCATAAACTATTGATAAGGAGAGCTATCAGTCAACGTTTGAAGAGTCTCAAACCAGCCCCTTTTTTATCTTGATCTATTTGTTTTCAATGTGTGGGACATTCATTTGGTGATCCAAATTACACCCATGAAATCTCTCTTCTTCTTCTTTTCTTTTCCTTTCTTTAGAAAAATTGCATTAATGAATTGAAATATAATAATATATGCCATTGAGTCATAAATAAATAAAAAATAATGTATATTTTAATAAATATACATTCTTTTCTATTATTTCGGTGATAATATTGATAAAAATTATCTCTTATATGGATTTTTATTTGTTTGTTTAAATTGTTATTCAATCAATATACTCGAATATATTTTTTAACCTTAAAGGTAAAAATTCCGTATAAGTAAAATAATAAATATTTTTTAATGTAATGCAGCTAAAGGTGAATGTTACATCCCGTTCAAATTGTTCCGCAAAATTCAAAGAAATGGTAGTTGTCTAAAGGATTTAGACTTTTTCACTTGGGAAAGTTCAAGAGTAGCTTAGAGATGTCTAGAAGAAGCTAGAGTTGGATGGACTCAACTCAAGTCTTGAATACTCTAGAGTATACTAGCATGTGCTAGAATGGGCTAAAATATTCTAGAATGTGTTGGATGTTTCATGAAGGATGTGGAAGTCTCTAGAAGTTTACTGAACATCCTAGAACTTGCATGAAGGTCCTAAAACCTTATGTCATGTTATAGATAAAACTAGAATTATCTTGTACATTCTAGATCTAGAAGAATCTAGAAAGTTGTGGTATAGTCTTAAGCTTGGTGTCACACTATAAATAGATCTATTGGTCTTCATTTGTATTCATCTTGGAAATTCTTAACCATCCTTGGAATCTTGGGAAATCCTTGAAAAATTGTAAGATAATCTCTCTCTAAGAGCAATACAAAGTATTCTTTACAAACTCTCTTGTGTTCTTGCTTTGCTCTTGAATCCTCTAAATCTCTAAGTCTCTTTCTAGTCTCTTTGGAGTGTTTCATTTGGGTTGAAAAACAGGCTTAATGCAACAGACCGTGTTAAGTGTCGTACGATCGCTATTTGAAATTTAAGATTGTGACATGAAGCTGTGGAAATGATAAGTGCAAAACAAATGTAACGAGTGGCTTAGCATGCTTTAGAGCACGTGTTATTTGTTTGAGTTGTTATAACAAATTACCTAAATGTATCTGTTATTATAAAAGGATAGAAAGTGTGTTGAGTATTTGTTAAAAGAGTTTGTTATGAATGTATAGGAAGTACTAGTGTGTGTACGAGTGCATACATGCTATTATAATCGTCTTGAATTGCATTTAAAAGCATACGTACATTCACTCTTGTATTACGGTTGAATGAATAATACAATGAAGTCTCTTTCTACTTCTACTCTTCTTATTCTTTCCGTTGTTTTTTTTATTCTTTTAATAAATAATATTTTTTATGATTCAAACATACCACTTAAAACATAAAATATATAAATCTTACCACTAAATTACTCGAATATTCATTGTTCATTGCCTTAGATTGATTTTCACATTAATTCTTGATAAATTTTACTTTGCTTAATTTGCTTTTTTGATAATAAATTTAGATATAAGACTAGATTAAAAAATATGTATAAAATTTATGAGAGAAATAAATTAATTTATTTGAATCAATTAAAATTGAAGTAAAAATAATTTTGTTAAATTTAAGAAACACACAAAGAAAAGAAAATAAACATACTGAAATAAAGAAAAAAAATTATTAAAAGAGAGCTCTCTCTACTGTTATCACATATCGAAAACAATAAATAAGTTATAAAAAAGGTATAAAAAGATGAGAGGTGACGGCTAGTATGATCGTTTAGATTTGGCGTAATTATTTATATTGTTGTCGGATATTTTTGTTATAAATTGCTACTTTTAATTAAAGTAATAAAAACTATTCGAAAAGCAATATATTGTAGGATTATTTCTAAAAGTTTTACCTTTATATTGTTGCAAAATTACCTCAAATAACAATAAACTATCGTTATTTAATTATTGTAACTGTTTTATTTAAGAAGAATTCCGTACAATATCTTATGTATGTTTTTTTTTAAGATTAAAAATAAAATTTCATGTATAAAAGTGATATGACATTTTCTTAATTCTAGGCTAATACTAAAGTCGTTTTTAACTCTTGAAATTATTTTTAATTACATTAGGTAATCCTTATTCATAAATTAAAAATTATTGTTAATCTCATCTATTTAGTTTATATATGTTATTTTTCGTAACCATAAGTATATATAATTTTTACATGTTTAAAAACACGGAATTTTATTTATTATTATTATTATTATTATTTATAATTTAAAAAATATTTTAAAAAAATATTATATGAATAAGGTGACTATATAAAAATTGGTAGAAAAAGAAAATAACAAAAAGTTATTTAAAAACTATCTTTTGAAAAGTTTTGAGTAACGGGGTCTCAAAGAATTATTGGACACCAATCAAACTAAATTGTTCATACCAAAAAATTATCAAATTAAATTGTTAGATTATTTGGTAAAGTAGCAAGGAAGTTGATTTTTTTATGAAAACATTTGTATCTATTTTTTATTTTATTGATATAAAATATCACATTAATCATAAATAATAAATAATTTATCCTTTTAAAGATACAATTATTTATTAATAATGTGGTATATTTCAGGCCAATTGAATTACTATTTATTTAAGTTGCAAAAAGTATAATTTTTCAACAACAACAATTTGTATTTATCTTATATTTCATTAGACTTAAGTTTGTCAATTTTTTTTAATAGGATAAATTCTTAGGAGGATTATCCAAAAATAAGAATGAAGAATAGAAAACGAAGAACTAAAATCTGTATTTTATAATATGATGTAGGACAAAGACGAAAATTGTATACCTTATTATGTTCTTCGAAATTATATACCTTATTTTATTAAATATATACAAATTTAATTACATTTAAATTTAAACTAACAATAAGTAATATATTATATATTTTATGTTTCATCTTTAGTTTTCTTATTCTATTAAAACATTAATAATTATTTTTATAAAAATTATTTAAAATATTGAATTAAATTTTAAAAATATAAAATTTTATAATTTATTGTTATTATTTGAAAGTATTTTGTAACAATATTCTATCAATGTTATTTAATATAAAAGAACTATGTATTTTTTGTAATATATATTTTATTTTCTTCCTTTCACATAAATATTGTTTATTTTTATTATTGATTTACTCAAAAATTTAATTTTTTTTAATATAAAATAGTTATTATTAACTTACTATTTTTATAAATTTTCATTTACAATAAAAATATAAAAAATAATATTAAAAATATTATTTGGATCCACGTTCTTTATTTGGAGACCCTTATTCCCAATAGAGATCTTCGATACGTCGCGGGTTAATTGGCCTAGGTAATATTCCACAAGCAAATTGTTTTTCAAAAGATGAATTATTTTGTTATTATTAGGAGTATGAGTAACACAAAAACATGATTTTTTTAATAATAAAAATATATATAAATATCATATATTTTATTGATATGAAATAACGCATTAATAATACTTCAAAAGTAATGAAAAAAATTTCTTTTCAAATGAGAAATTGTTTATTACTCATAAAATATATTTGGAAGCGAATGAATTATTTCTTACAGTTTGGCAAACTTGTCTGAGTTTCAATGTTCGTTATTTTTCTTTCAAAATTGGGGTTAAATTTAATAATAAAAATACAAAATGCACCAATATATATTAACATCCATATTAATTATATAGTGTGTAATGCATGTGAAAAAAAAGTTTGAAGAAAGAAAAACGTTATCATTTCTGAAGTTACTTTGTCACATGCATAAAATATTATAAATAATATGATTACATAAATTTCTGTGTAAATTTATGTGTGCGTGACATTGCATTCAATTGAACATAAAATAAAATATTTCATTGTATTATTTACAAAAAAATTGAAAAAAAGAAGAAGAAGCAGCAGCCCTAATTAATTAAACAAAGAAGATGAATGTGATTTTGTGAATATTTGGTGGGTATGAGACATTGACTAATACTTAACTAACAGCTAACTAAAACACAACCTTATTATCAAACACTCACATTCTACTGCCCACCAATCGTCTCTTTTTTTCTTCTCTATTACCCCCATGCAATCACGCATGGCCAAACCACCAGTCAAAGTCAACCTTTTCATTTTCCTTTTCCTTTTCCTTCAATCCAAACAAACCACAACAATATTTATTATATATATACACCTCCCTCTCTACACCCTGCTCTGTTCTTGGCCTCTCAATTTATCTCTCTAACCGTTCTAAATTAAACTTTATTTATCAACCCCATTACATTTTAGGGTTTCTGATACAATCACTTTGCAATGAGAAAACCATGCTGCGACAAACAAGACACAAATAAAGGAGCTTGGTCCAGGCAAGAAGATCAAAAACTCATTAATTATATTCGAAAACACGGCGAGGGTTGTTGGCGTAAGCTCCCTCAGGCTGCAGGTATATAAATTCAATATCATATACATAAGAAAAACAACAACATGATGTACCCTTGAAACTTTTAACTAGATATGTAAAGGATTTTTTTTTATTTCATCTTATATTTCATTTAATGTTCGTATGAGTTCAAAATACAATATTATCTTATTTTATTTAAATATTATTTTATCATATTTTATCTCATTTAGTTATAATTCTAATTTATCTGATTTGAAACTTAATGTTTTATCACTTTTTTATTGAAATTTTATATTATAAAGAGAAATCATCTTGGAAGTACATTTGTTTAGACATTAAGGATTTTTTAGTCCATTTATTTAAAAAATGCGTTTTTAATTTTATTTGTTTGCGAAAAATGTGTCAAAAAATTAACTTTTTATTTAATTTTTCGTTAAATATAACGGAATATCACACGAAACATATGTATATTTTTATTTTTCGATAGACATATTTTTAACAAATTTTTTTATCAAACTTAAATTAAATTTCTATTGTCTAATATATGACATTATATATTAGACAATAAAAATTTTGCTTAAGATTTATTGAAAATTTTGTTTAGTTTAGAAAGAAATTTTTTAATTAATTATTAATTTTTTCTTATATCTTTATCAAAAAATGAGATGGAAAATTAATTTTGTTCTTACATGACACATTTTTCACAGGCAAATAGACTTAAATGACACATTTTTCACAAACAAAAAACTTAAAAACCCTTTAATTTTCTAAAAAATAGACTAACTAACACCTTTGACCTAAACAAAGTAACCATTTGCGCACTTCATTATATCATTTTTTTTATTTTTACTTGTCTCAATTTAGTCTATTTGAAACAAATGTAATATTTTAATTAGTATCATTTTATTATTATTTCATCTTATAAAAAATTAAATGAGATAAGATAGGATAAGATGAATTATGCAAATTAATCAATTGTATTATAAGTCTCACTAATATCCTATTTAAATTTACACATGTAACCACAAAATTATACTACTTATATCTAGCCCATGTATATATTTTTATTACAATGAGAAAACACAAGCTAAACATTCAACACTAAGCTTACGCTAGTTATAGGCTATTCAAGTTAAACAATAGTTAATTAGACTCCTTTAAAGTTCATGTGGTGTTAATTTTGTTATTATAAATTTTAAGGGTATTATTTGAGATAGTATTTAAAAAAAATGAATGCTTAATCGCATGACATATCCCCTCTTTATGTATATGTATAGAGTTTTACTTTTAACCCACGTTAGAAAAAAAAAAAGTTTTGAATATTGTAAGAAAATAAACATGTATATTTTTCGATTAAGTAGGCTTTTGACGAGAACTTGATTAATTCAATTAGGCTTGCTTCGCTGCGGTAAAAGTTGTAGACTGAGATGGATAAATTATCTTCGGCCAGATCTTAAAAGAGGAAGCTTTGATGAAGATGAAGAAGATCTCATCATTAAACTCCATGCACTTCTAGGCAACCGGTGCGTTTTGCTTTACTTTATTTTTTTTTTCGTCTTTCACTTCCATTTAAAATTCATATATGCAAAATTAAAAGAACATTTGTATATTGTTAAATGAATTCCATCCTATCTATAAAGGGACATCGAAGAGGAATTAAGATAATGTAAACTTCCTAATTAATGACACTCACTTTTTTTTTATTTTTTATTATGAAACAACATGGTATTGATTTTATTAATATTCAATAAAAAAAAGTGTAAAGCATAACAATGAGCAACCTGGTTTCATTAACACAATTCATAAATAACATACTAGTACAACTAAAACAAACAATTAGTACTCCATCAACTAAGAAAGCTGATATGTTAGTCAAAAGGCTTAATCACTAATCGTTAATCTTGTTGAATCCTGATCAAAGTTGACCCAGGATCAAACATTTTCCTATGAAAAACCACATCATTCTTTCCTTTCTAAATGTGTCAAAATGCCCGAGTCACTCACTTTACATTTAACATGAAATGGTATTTAGAGTGGCATTTATATGGAAAAATATCAATAATTTTGTTGAGGTTTACATTTTTTTCAAAAATATCCTTGACTTTTCAATAACATCAAAGATATCCATCAATGTTAACGTACATTAAATATACCGATTATTTAATGGAATTTTTTTAAAATATTTTTAAAGTTCAAGAGTGTCAAAAATAAAATTTTGATTCATCTTATTTTTAACATTAAATAATCAATTATGCTACACTAATAAAATAAAAATGATCCTTTAATACTACACTAGTAGCACTCAATAGAATGTATATTCAAAAAAATAGCATACTTTGTATTCAATTTATATATTTTTACTATTAATTAATTTTTTTAGCCCATGATTTTATATTGAATATTATTTATTAGATTTTGTTTAAATAAAATTATGATCATTTAGACCCATTCATTTGACCTCATTCAATATTATTGGGGTATCATTTTTATTGTTATAAATTTTAAGAATTTTTTTAATTTTCCTTAATTTTTTATTTTATAAAAAAATTAAAGAACAATTTTAATTAAAATTAATCACATATCGTTTCATATATAATGATAAATAAAAATAGAAATTTGAAATCAAAATTAATAATAAAATTAAAAAAATAAACTAATTTATAAAAGTTTAAATACTTTGAAAATAAATTATAAAAAATTAAGGTTTATGAATATACTTCGATAAATTATAATTATCTCATTTTATAATAAATTATCCAATTATTTTAAAGAAGTAGTGTACTTTTTGAATGAGAAGTAATTTTTTAATTATATAAATAATAATTTATTTTTTAGTTATGTAATGTAAATCAAAAGGTAAATTTTCAATTTTTTATTAGTCATTGTTTTAAAAAAATTAATTTTTTTCTCAATCTAATTAATTGTTTAATTACTTTTCTAATCAATAAATGTATGTAATAATAGAAAATAAATTAATAATATAAGATTATTTTTATGGCTATTTTTATTTTAAATAATTTTTTAATTTGCTATATATTTTTCTCACTTATTATAGGTTTTGATTTTTAACTATAATAAACATAATAAATAAATATTTTTTACTTTATAATTTTTATAGGGTATTTTAATAATTTAAAAAATATACGTGGATGATAAATTAATGTCATTATTAATTGAATTATCTTTAATAATAAGTTTAACATTAGTTTCATTAAAAATATTTTTTAAAACGTTAGTGACTTTCGCGAAGAAAATACAAGTCCTTGGAACATTCTTAATATTCTTCACATTTATATTTAGTGAAGAATGTATCTTTGGTCACTTCACTTCCACTTATTAAAATGTCTTAAATTTATGGGAATAAAATTACTAAAATATTTTGTAATCGAATATTTAACATGTGAATGTACCTCTTTTTTCGATAAAATATAAATTTACCCATTTTCATCTCAAGTTGAGATATTTCATAATTTAATTTGATTTTGGTCCAAGTATTACAACTACTTAAAATATGCCATCTCTGTTGAGGTTTCCTAGGAAGTTGAGATAAAAAAGACTTTTTCAAAAATTAATTTATAGTACTACATATTTTTCCAAACTTTATTTGATTGTTAATGTTTTTGAGTTTGATCATACTATTAGGTGGTCTCTAATTGCTGGGAGATTACCAGGACGTACAGACAATGAAGTGAAGAATTATTGGAACTCGCATTTAAGGAGAAAGCTAATTAACATGGGAATTGATCCTAATAATCATAGATTAAGCCTCAATCTGCCTCGCTCTCATAACCCACAAAGTAATGTACTTATTAATGGTGAAATTTCATCATCTGGGTTTAAAATCAAAAGCCCTTGCAACCAACCATCAAACCCCAATAGTTCTGATATTGTTGATCAATCATCAGACGGTGGTAGTTGCTTGTTGGACAATGAGATCTCAACCGTTGGCTTGCCAGACTTGAACATTGAGCTTAAAATGAGCATTCCTTCTTCACTACCTATTAATGTTATGAAAGAGAGCCAAAAACAAATTGAGTCTGTGATGTCAAGGGACTTGGAGTACATTGGCAGATCATCTTCAAAATTACTTCCTCTTTTCACATAATTTTCAGTAAAAAGATAGTGTCTCTTCGTAAATAGAAAAGTTTTTTTTTTTGTGAAACGGTACTGCTCGGTGTATTTTGAACCTGTAATTTGAGACAGAAAGCGTAATACCATTAGATGAACTACAGTATGAAAGGATATTCATTAGGTAAAGAAATGACAAATATTTATATGGTTTAGAGTATTACTCATGAGCTGATTATTAAATTAAGCATAGATATCATGAGCAATTTATATACGATGCCATTGAATATAAATGTTGAAGTATCCTTGTGAACTGTAGTACATCCTAGTCAGCAAATTAGCATTGTTCATATTGTAAGATTTTCACCATAAATTAATATATGAACTTTTGTTATTAATTAATTTTGTTCTTATTTTAATTTCAATTTTCTAGCTTAATATATAGTACTGATCATCTGGCAACGAACACTATCAGCTACAATCAACTTCTGAAATTTATGTTTTTATTAAAAACTTTCATCTTTAGTAATTTTGTTGTAATGTCTGTTTTATTGCTGATGTTTTTCTATGGAGGCGGTAGAGTTTTGGCCTTTAAATAGGAGCTTGTAACAGAGATGACGATAACTTTTATCAATAACATTTTCGTAATTTTACCACTAAGTAGTTTTTTTTTTTAATAATAATGATACACTCATGCACACACGTGTATCATTGAATAGTTTTACTCTTTGAAACCTTTAAGAGTTAGTTTGTATGATGTATTAGATAGGACAAGTTTGATTCTATATCATTGAATTGCATTAATATTATACAAGGTTTAGTTAGTCTTTGGTTAAAATGATAGTATAAATTGTATTATTTGGAAGAGTTATGAATTGGATAATTTTTATCGAAAATGTTAATATTTAAAAAATATGTATGTAATATGTTTTATGCATAAATTTTTTATTTATATTTTAAACGTATTTAAAAAGAAAAAATAGATTTTATAAAATTTCTATAACAATTTATATATTTCATTCATAAAAAGATGTTATGTGTAAAATAATTCACAAGATGTAGTACAATATAAGATGTCTTAGTCAACAATACGACTCATAAATTAGTCTAGTCAACGTTAAATCAACAGATAAGTTTCAACATCAATTAAATATCTAACAGATAAAAGAGCAACATTTAAACATTTGATTACTAGACAATGAGATAATTAGAGAGATCAAGGTCTCACATTTGAATGTAAGTCTATCTCTATAAGTAAAAGTCATTAGCAAGTATATTCTTTTCATATAAATATTCACACTTGCTCACCATTAAACACACTATCACTACTATAAACATAACTTCTTCTCTCAATCACTTACACTGAGATCTAAAATCTCACTCCCTAAACATATTCATGCATCTCTCTACATCACAAAGAGAGACATTAACTTCTCATCATTATCGAAACTTACTTAAACATTGGAGGGCCAAAGACCACTACACTCTATGGTGGTCCAAGGTCCTAACAATGTGTGCTCTATTATCAAGTACATAGGAAGCCAGAGATGCAACAATCATTGATGTTGAAAAAGAATGACATCAATATCTGGTGTCATCTGTGAGAACGAGGGTGCTTTGCTAGTTGAATCACAACTAGAGAAAAAGATTTGTAGTGCTTTTCGAATTTCTAAACTAGGTGGTTTTAAAAAAGGGTTTCAAAATTTAAGAAGAAAATTGCCTAAAAGAAGTGTATTCTATGCTGTCTCCAAAGGTCACACCTTTCTGTCCTTTCAAGATTAATTAACCTCTTGAATCAAATAACCATATGTTTGTAAGGGACAATGAGATCCCATTATCATGTCCAACAAGTTGTGCAATCACCTACACAAGTTGTCAACCTTATATCGCCATGGCCATAGTAGGCTTGAATTGGGTACCAAACAAGAACATGAATGAAAATCCATCTTAACACGATGAAAAATGTGCTCCAAGACATCCTAGAATGCTTGCCATGGCCACCAGCCCTTCAACCAAAGGATGTACCTATGAAACCTTCCAATGTTCAAAGTGTATCCAATCCAACTCACAATTGTACAAGCTCAAATTGTAAAGGTGATCCAACCCGACGAGATCAAAGCTCACAAGTTGGACGTGCAACTAGGGCCCAACTCCATCCCTTCATCCATCCATCTTAGATCATTTGGGACTTACTCGTCTTGATCCTACGTGTGCTTCTTGAATAATTATATTCTAAAGTACATAAAAAATGAGAAATACAACAATCATTGACAAAAAACGTATTAACAAAAGATAAATCTATTAAATAATTATTTTTAAAAATTTTAATGCATAAATTTTTATCATTTATCATTTTAGTTTTTTCCATTTTAAGTTACTAATATACTTTTTTATATATAAAGGATAATAGTAGCAAAAAAGAAAAAAAATATTAAGATATGGGAGCCACACATATTGTCCTATACCAGTGAAACACGTATACTCGCGCACAGAATTTTGTACTCCATGAGTATTTACTCTATTAAAAATAGATATAAAATACAAATAAATGTTGAGAAATATGAGATCAAGAATACTATTAGGTTTTGAATCGATCTCTCCTATAATATACAAAAAAATTTCCATCCCACCAGTAAGAAGAGCATGTTAGGTGCAAAGAGATTCTCACATTGCGTACATCATAAATATATTATGTTTTACCACCAAAACGCCCATTAAAGGAAAATAGGTATTGTCCTATGATATTATACGGTACGTATAACATATATATACGGTAAGTTTATTTCAAGAGAGAGCTAGAAAAGTTGTTTGCTTTAGTTAAGTTTACTTCTTTCACACACACGCCCCTGCTTTAATTTCCAAAACAAATTGAAGCTTTTGTTTCGTGTAAGCGCATATTTGATATCATAAAAAGTTTTTAATTATTCGGAAAAGAAAAAATTGCAAATCCTGCACTAATTAGTAGCAACTTCAAAAGTTTGTAGTTGTTCCATGTATAAGTGCAAATCTTCGATAAGAAAAGTGTTCTTGTATAAGTTTTGATTGTAGCAATTAGCGAACAAGGAACTTATATATACTTATTGAATGACTTAAAAACTTAGGCCTAATTTTGAACTCAAAATTAACTTATGAGTTAGAAGATTGTTCAGACTTATAAGCAATATTGTTGTCTTACTTTTAATCAATATAGGACTTAACATCTCTCTATACATCGATTAGAGTCCAGATTTACGGCACGAGGGCCAATAGGGGGTGAAGAAGCTAAGAGTCTAGCTCTGATACCAACTTAAAAATTCAGGCATAATTCTGAATCCAAAAACAAACTTGTAAGTTAGAGGATTACTTAAACTTATAAGCAGTACTAATGTTTTACTCTTAGCTAATATGAGATTTAATAGAAGGTTTCATATACTTGTATTAATTTGCACTCTAAAATTCCACTACCTTCCAAATTTGATGTAAAGTAAATTTGTCGATATAAGAAAGCTATTTAATTTTCAAAATCTTTTAAAATATATATAAAAAATCAATATTTTAATGTATTGTTTTGTAATTTAAAAAATATTGAAAATATCAATATACATATATCTTGAATTACCGATTTTTAATTTTTTTTTAATTTAATCAAATTAAAGATACACGTATATCATTCATTTAATATCAATATGTTAGAATAGCCTATTCCAATTCTTTTCCAGTTTGGTTTATGCATAGAAGACTTATGGTTTGAGGTCACCACTCAACAATTTGGTAATGTGTCGTCATAGTATGAATATTGACCGGTGACCACTCACCAATTTTTTAATGTGTCCTCACATGCAGTATGAATATTGACCGGTGGATGAAGAAAATTGTTTAGAACTATTGTAGCGAGCTTATTATAATTATTATTTTTATATCAAATGATATCTAATTTAATTTAAAATTATGTATTAAAACAAAAAGAAAAGTTGAATTTTATCGTAGACCACTAGTTAAATAGTAGAGAAACAAAATTATAAGGTAAGAGTAGTGCCATATAACTAGGGGAGATAAATGAGTTAAGTTTTAAATGAACTGAATTTAGTTGAGTTTATTTTTATATGAACTGAGCTAATTTATTTTATTTTTTTATTTATATAAAAAAAATTAATTAAACATTTAAACACAAACATTTCTTTCAGATTCATTCCTAATCTCTAAATCACAAATTCAAAAAAATTGATTATTTAGTTAAAAAAAAGTTTATTATTTGGTAAAAAAATAAGTCGAAAAAATTATTAAATGAATTAGTAAGCTACTTATTAACTTAACTGAGTTATTCATTTAAGTTCGAAAACTAAATGAGTTAGATTTTTTTAACTTATAAAATTAACGAACTAATTTTAAATAATCCGAGTTGGATTAGATAGCTTATTTGATATATAAACTTAAGTTATGCATTACCTCTAGTGAGATAATATATATTTGTAATTTGTCTCACTAGTATTAGTGGCTTTAAAAGTCTGTTTTCCGTTCCCCTTAGACATTAGATTAGGAGTAATATTGATATAATAAATAAAATAGTACGCTTGTTATTGCAGAAGGCGGTAAATGAATCTGATCGGCTTAATATATGCACTGCATGTTGTTATTAATTTATATATGCATCATAGATAGGCATATCTCAACTATAATTCAGAGTCTTGCTCGACAACACTACCATTTTGGTCAGTTGTATATGAAAAAACTCATGTTTAGTTAGGTAAGGAGAAAGTCTACAAATCTATATTTATTAATTGAAAAATTTGTAGCAAAAAAAAAAATAATAATAATAATTCAAAATAAATGTGTAAGATTAATTATGATCTTTATTTTTAAAATATTCAATGCAAGAAACATCTAAACAAACTTCTAGACACTTTAAAAATAAAGAGAAGAGATCAATCTTTAGGAACATTTAGAAATATGTTTAGAAAGCAAACCACATTCGATATTACCAAGTCTTTATTTTTAATACTAGCCTATCATATATATTATCATACTATCAAATACTACTACAGGTCATACACAGAGAATCACCCATCTCATATACTACAAACCCTCGATAATATTAGAGCCTATTTAATTTATTGTTAGGCATCAATGAATGATAACACTATCCGCTCAAGTATCCCATGCCAATCTTTTATGCAAAATACTATGATTTTTAAGCAATTATAATGATAACTTTTTTTATTTTTAAGATTTGTGGAGACAGTAACGCTAACTGTAGTCCAAAAGGTAAAAGTTGAAGGAAAAAGGAAAAAAAAAAGCTAGCTCTATTTGCTCTAGAATAAGCTTTGGTAGACAAAGTTTTACCAAGAATCATGGGAGCTGCTACTGCTAAGCTAGCATGAGCTATATTGCTCGAGGAGTTTCAAGTGAATGAAAATGTACATGACGCCACTGCAAGCTCTAAGAAGAGATTTGAAAGATGTCAAAATGAAAGAAAAAAAAAATGATATTGCTGCAAAAGATTATTATTCAAAAATCAAAGAAAAATAGTTAATTTAATTGAGAGTTATTAGTCAAAATGAACTAAATTCTTCGTTAATAGACAACAAAAGTGGGGTTTCGTACCTTTTAACTACCACAATTTTTATTTTTGATGACTCATTTGATACATATTTTTAACTAAGATATGTTTTATATCTTAATTTAAATTATTGATATGCATTTCTACTAATTTCAACAATAGTCTCAAAAAAATTAGTAGCTCGATTATTATTAATTATTATTAATATAGATTAAAACATATAAAAATATCTAAATTATGGTACACAATGTGTCATGATTGAAAATATTATCAAAAGTGTATAGAAATTATACAATACGTTGGAACCTATCTCTAAAACCTATTTTAAATTTTTTAGAGGAAGAGTTAAAACTACCAAATAGAGTTTTCATGTTTAATTTAAGTTTAATATGTAACTTGTCTTTGATATTTTATGTTTATTTTATATGTTGATAGGTCGAGCATGTTGGTCGATTGGTGGAACCTGATTTCATTTGATCCAACATCAATCTCACTCTCAAAGTAGTTCTCCAGAAAAAAAAAAAAACTTGATTGATAGAGCAATTGTTGGATCCATCGCACGCTCCAAAATATTTGCCCAGTTTTCACAATAAAGTACGATTTCATTAAATTTTCCTCATTCGACACCCGAGATTACTCCTAAATGTATGTGGCTACTTATACAAGGTCACTTAAACCCCATCATTAGAGGCTAGGCTAGAGTGAGAAACTTCACTAGCTACTACCTAAAGACAAATTCTAGCTAGTGTAGGGTTTTCATCAATTATCTTATCATTAATTTATTGGGATAAACTTGGTTCAGGTGTAAGGAATCGGAAGATATTAATTAGATTCCTAGGAGTCTCATTCGTTAGTTAGTATGCACGTGTTGGATCATATCAGTGCAACATTTACTTTTTTTTTAATTAATGTAAATAGTATTCGTGCGATCAAATTTTAGTGCTGAAACAATTAATAATTCAATTCTCATTTCTTCAACATTTAATTCTTAAAAAAGTAATTATCGTTTATACAAGACTACATGTATGTATAAATATGTGTGCTAAATCCTATCAAACATGAATCGAGAAATACAAAATAAATTTAATTTAAACATGTTCGAATAGAACAAAAATATTTGAAAAGAATTATTACATGTCAAATTCCACAAAAATAAATAACATAATTTGTGTTGTATACTCTTTCTTTAATTTTTTAAGTATTAGTTCTTTAAAATATCCATTAGTGTGTGAGCATTTTTTCTTATTATTTTTATTGTAATTTTTATGTCTTTATATATTAATTATTCACTTATTAGTAAAAATAATATATTATTTTATAAAAAAAAGGCATTATCAATCGTATTAACATTTTCTCATTCTATTATAAATATAATTTTCTATAATTCCTTTCGAATTCATAAATTGTTTTATATAAAATAGTTACGATGATTTTCATAGATTTGAAAAATATCTTATAACTTTTATTCTCCTTAACCACTTTTGTAAGTTTTATATACTTTTTCTAATCATAATTACATAGAGTTTAAATTTAAAATAATATTTTTCTTTAATATTAAGCACTAATCTTTTAAAATATCCATGATGTGTGAGCATTAGGTGGATTTATAATTGTTGGTTTGAGTTGTTACGTATTATACTAATTAGTTTGAAACTCTATATATAATTTTTAATTTTGCAAAAATTTGTAACAAAATTGTTATTATTATACTTAAAGTAGTTAGAATGCATTGCTTTTAAGATTTAAAACATTTATTCTTTTAATTAGATTAAAAATGATATTTCAAATCGATAATATATTAAATAAACTAAAAGAATTTACAAATTAATATATGAAAAAATTCAAGTCAACTAAGATTAGTTAGGAATTCTTTTATTGGTGTTTAGGTTACCACTAATAAAAAGAGGTCAATTATAAATATCTACCTTCATGTTTCTAGAAATTTTAAAAAGTTTTTATAAATTTAAAAAATGACAATTATATTCTTTATTGTTACTATTTCTTAATTTTTAAGAGAGTTATTTACAATATACACTACTATAAAAAGTACATATGGTCTCGGTTTTTAACCATGGCCATAGATCTATGGCCACGGTTATAAGAACCGAGGTCTAAGTAAGAGAGACCATAGGTAATGACTTATGGCCTCAGTTTTTTAACCGAGGCCAAAAGGGATACCTATGGCCTCGGTTATTAGAAAACTGAGGTCATAGAGTATACATAAATTTTTAAAAAATACAATTAATAATTACAATATTAAAAATTAATATAAATTACAATAAATTTATTAAAACAATATTAAAAATCATATTATATTAAAATTAAAAGTATAATTACATTCGAGAGTTTATTATACACTAAAACATAATAAAAAATTACTATTACAAATTAAATTTTTACTATTAATTACAAGCATAAATATGTTACAAAAACGATTATAATGATACTTTCGAATTTTTAGTTGATTGACAAATCTCTCAAGTCTTTCTTGACTGCATCTTCTACAAACCAGCACCAACACTAGCGTAACGTAGAAATACCAGCACCATTGCATCACAGTGCACCAGCACCAGTACAACGCAGCACACCAGCACCAGTGCAGCGCAGCACACCAATACCAGAAATTTCATCCTCATTTCCTGCATCTTTTCCTTTCTCACAAGTAGACAGACAATGTATAATTTTTATTAGAGTGGTGAGATGGTTAGTGATGACAACTTATTTCAATATGCATTTCAATGTCAACTCACCAGCACCAACACCAGTACCAGCACCAACGCATCAGCACCAACGGAGCGCACCAGCACCAACACAACACACCAGCACAACACACCAGCACAACACCAACACCAGCGCACCATTGCAATGCAGTGTAGCACACCAGCACCAATACCAGGGTAGTGCACCAGCACCAGTACTAGCACCAGTGCAACGCAACATACCAACACCAGTTCAGTACACCAGCACCAATACCAGTACCAGCGTAACAGCACCAGCACCAACGTAGTGCATCAACACTAACACATTAGCACTAGTACCAATACCAACACACCAGCATAGTGAAACTGCACCAGCACAGCGCACCAATGCAGCACACTAGCACCAGAAATTTCATCGTCATTTCCTGCATCTTCTACTTTATCACAAGTAGACAGACAATGTATAATGTTTATCAGAGTGGTGAGATGGTCAGTGGGGGAAAATTATTTCAGTATGCATTTCAATGTTAACTCACCAGTACCAACACCAGCGCACCAACACCAGTACCAATGCAACGCAATGCACCAGCACCAGAAATTTCATCCTCATTTCCTACATCTTTTGCTTTCTCACAAGTAGACAGACAATGTATAATTTTTATCAGAGTGGTGAGATGGTCAGTGGGGGCAACTTATTTCAATATGAATTTCAATGTCAACTCATCAAGTCTAAGTAAGTGATTTCTCAACCTTCATTAAGGATTTTTCATCATTTTTTGGAAAATTTTGATATCCATCAATGGACTTCCCCCCAAATTGAGGCCTGGTACGCCTGGTGTGCTTGGTACACCTGATGCTGCTATGCCTAGTGCCTACAATGAAAAAGAAAATAGAAAAAAACTTCAATAACATGTGATCATCCATAGGCCTAATAGTAGCCAATTCATCAAAAACTAGCATTTTTATCATATTTTTACTTTAAAACTGTCACAATTTTGGTCAAAACTTTATCCCAACTTTAACATGAAAATCATAACATTTTCAACATGAAAATCATAATAGTTTCAGCATGACAATCATAACAGTTTTAGCAAATAATATATAGTGGTAACAAGGAAATTTTACAAGGACTCACTTATTTATGCTTAGTTGTGGCAACAAATTGAGTTTTTGGGTTGAATGGTTCAAATTAGGGTTTTTATGAAACAAAGAAGATGAGACAGGTTTCATTTGTTGCAAATATTTTACCACAAATTGGACCTTCATTTGCTGTTGTCACTAGCTCACTCATTGCCTTTCTCGCGAGCTCCTCAAATTCAGCTTTTACATAAAAAAAAGATTATATTTGCCAATATATAGTATGAATTTATAAATAAAAAAATCAAAACAATAAAACATTCTCATAAATTTTTTTTTTTTGCCATGACTCAGTGTTACCATAAATTTGATTCAAGACCTCTCATTTATCTCCAAATGATCTCCTATAGGACCGTCAATAGCTGCAACAACATAATCTAGAACTTAAACAAATAATGAAAAGGAAAATACATAGCTAAAAGACAACTGAGGTCAACAATGAAATAAATTCCATTTTTTGTCGTACTAAAATATAATAGAAAGTATTTATGAAAAAAATAGTAATATAACTGCAATATTACAATGGAGGGCACTTGAATTAGATGCATAGAACAAATATTCAAAAACTGGATCAACAGACAAACTGTATACTTTTTTCGTCTAAGTCTCTCTTCAAAACAAGAAATTAAGAGAATGATAGAATGATAGAAAGTACTTGCAACGATAACCTCGTTGAAACCTTATATTGATTTTTGATAATAAAAAGAGAGAAATAGCAATGAAGCTGCAGCTAGGAAAATAAGAAATAAAAATAAAAAGAGATGGAGGATGGAGGATGGGGAAATGCTGGGAAAAGGAATAAATAAAAAAAAGAGTAAAAAAGGGAAAGGGAAAAAGAAAAAGAAAAAGGAAGAAAAAAAAGAGAGAAAAATGAAAAAAATTAATAAAAAAATTTAATATTTGATGTAAAAGAGATAAAATTAATATGGTAAATATATGGTCTCGATTTTTTTAAAAACTGAGATTATAAGATATGTCTATGACCTCAGTTTTTAAATAATCGATGCTAAAACTCTATGACCTAGGTTTTTAAAATAACTAAGGTTAAATTTCTGAGACCATAAGACACTATTGTAGTAGTGATAATTAATAAGGGTTATGAAATTTAAAGGGATATATTGTAATAAAACAATAATAAAAGGGGTGTAATTACCTATTTTTTAAACTTGAAAGGTATTTTTGTAGTTTTAAAAAATCTCAAGATATTTTATAATAACTTCCCACTAAAAAAAAATTAAATTTGATTAAGTTGAGCAAATTCATACTGGGCTGGTTTGTGCCGGTCAAACCCTACAATTATGTCAGGCAAACAAATATGGTTACCATTGAGTTGCTGTAATTAAGCATATAGTAAGAAATCTTTTGACATGGAAAGAAATCAATTCATTTAGACAAGTATCTTCAAATCAGTGATAAAGTGATATGCTTGGTACACAGATATACCATGCAAGTATCTTCAAATCAATGATAAAAGTCTAATATGTCGGTATCTTACATGTTGCAAAACTAATATACCCAAAAAAATTAACCAATTTATTGGAATAATAGATTAACAATATTTTTAAACATGTAACTTTTAAACAAATGTGAGCTAGCTATATACCTCATACATTTTAATAGCTAAAAATAAACGATTAAAATCACCGTGATTTCAACATAAAACTTATAACACTTATATTACATTTGCAGCTGCTAAAAACTAATTTACCAAGAGCTTTGCAGAAAGAAGTAATTTCCAACTACTTCTAACAATATATATATTATTATGCAGGCCTGCTCAAACGTTGTGGCTTTGGAACATCCCTTCAAATCGGCACTTCTCATTGTTTAAACATTCAGTTTCTTAATTGTTTAGATTTTAGAAAATCCAGAGCTTATATAATAATAATAATAATAAGATATTGTTCTTTGATATTGTCAAAACTGTATATATTATTATTATGTAATTTAAGTTGTATATATAACTCCAAACTAGCTAATTTTAAAAAAAGACAGAAAGAAAGAGACTGCTTGCGAAATTGTACGTTTTTAAGAGAAAAATTGGGATTAAGTGGGAAGCATGTTCTTGGAAATGAGATGGCAAAGATAACATGATTAATGCTACAATATTAATATATATCATTTGTCATTCTACATTGAATATTAGATATATGTTATTATCAGTTTTCTTTAGTTTTATATTAATATTGGATTCTCATTTTATATTATACTATTTGGTTTTATCTTTTTTGTTTTTTAGGATCCTTTGAACATTTCCATCCTTTCTTCTTTTTGGGCAGGGGCACTTTCTCAATAATGCAATAGATTAATACAATAATGATGATCATGTTCTTATGCAATAATAATAATAATATTAATATTTTTTGTTCAACTAATCTGTCAATTTTAAAACATCATATTTTGATGCATTATTTAGATTTTTTCTTTCACAAATGCACGTAAATTTATGCAATAAAACATAAATGTGAGGACAAACTCATAAAATAGATTTGAATTATATTAAATTATTTATATGAAATGATATCTTTTGATGCATTATTTAGGTATTTTCTTTCAAAATTTTACATTTATACATCATATTAATTTTTTACATAAATATATAACAATAAAATTTTACACAATGGTATAAATTTATTTATTTTTCTCTATTTTCACACGTTTCTCCTAGTATCATCAAATCTTTATTGCGAAACTCACATCATTTAAATACATTATCAAATAGAATATAATTCGAGCCTTTTTTAAATAATTATCGAGAAAATATTTTATCACAACAATAATAAACCTTAACTTACTCTACTAAAAATTGAACACAACAAACATATTAATCTTATCGATATTGTGGTATAAGGCTTATCTCATAAAAACAATTCCTTATCAAAACAATCATTAACACATTACCACAAAATTAGAAAAAGGCCTCAACATAACGTGTTAAAGCTTAAAGAGTAAATTGGTAACAATACTGGGTACATTAAGAAAGCTTATAAAGTAAATTGGTTAATTTGAAAAAGTAATGAAAATTTTAAGCTTTTCAAAAAATGGAAAGAAAAAAAAAATGAATACCAAGTATTGAAAGCTTAAATATAAAGAACAAAACATTGAAAGAAAAATTGTAATACTATTATAAATAATACTGCAAGACAAGAAATATTCAACATTAGTTCAAATTAATATAAAATAAAACAAAAAAATGACAAAAATTTCTTAATCAAATATACAGTCATCAATGAAATGTACAGCTACAACTAGGCCAGGAGCTAAGAACTGAAATGAGAAGAGATGATCTTATCTCATGTTATATATATATATATATATGAAAACAAACCATTAAAAAAATGTGAATAAGTTGAAAATTAGGATATATTCAGCCATTTTTGTAACTTATTGTAATTCGTATGTATAAAACTTAATATTAATTGAATAATATATCCATTTTTTAAATTTAGTTAATTAATGAAAAATAATATTTGAAAGAAACTCTAATTAATATAATATTAAATAAAAAAATAATATTGTTTTTTATTTAATAAAAATAAACATTTGCTTGTAAATAAATTAAATAATGAATAAGAAGGATTTTTACGTCATCAATAAACATAATGTAAAACTTTTTCCAAGAGAATTTGACCCGGAAAAATTATTAATTGCTTCTAACATACGCGATAATATAAAATTAATATAATAATTTTTTTAAAAAAATACAATACTAAATAATTAATTATAAAACAATTAATTTAATTGGTGGTAACCTCTTTTGACTCGTGTACGCCCTGGCCAGACAGGCAGGGACTCATATAACAGAACCGAGTTCAAAGTTACAAACACACACATACGGAGCCAAAACAAAGTGTATTTGTGTGTCTTCCAACTCTGGAAAATGGCCGGCGAGATCGCCGGCGAAAGTGTGCACCGGAAAAATGAACTCCTACAGCTTGTGCACGAAGTCGTTGGGATATTCGTTAAAGGCGGTATCTTCAAGAAGGATTGCACGGATCTGGTACGTCGAGTCGCTTTGCTCACCCATCTCTTCGAAGAGATAAGAGAAACAAAAGGAACCCAATTTGAGAATTTGAATGTTGCGGCTTCTTGTTCTTTGTCTTCGTCTTCATTAGGGTCTTGGGAGTTTGATCTTGCGGTGGCTCTTAAGGCTGCCAAGAGACTCTTGTTTGTTGTTGCCAAATTTCATTCAAGCAATGCCCCTCCTGTGAGTTCTAGACTTTTAGTTTGCTCCTTTTTCCTGCATTTTCTTACGAATCAATTGAAGTATTTTCCTTAATTTTTTTTATTTGTTGATGTTTCAGATATGTGCTATTACTGCTATTTGATATTGGAATTTATTGAGTTGTTCTTTTGGGGAGTATGCGTTCTCATTTGTTAAATTACTGATCTTTCACTTAGCTTGAATACATTTTTTTTTCGCGTATTTAATTTCTTCGTTTATCAGAAATGTTCAGTTAGATATGGTTGGTACTTAATAGGACTGGTGGGATAAGTTAGATAGTCTATAATTTTCAATGTTTAAGAAACATAATGAAACATAGACAGCCAGATAAAATCTAAAGTGTAAACTTCATAGTTCTGGGTTTGTTAGTTTTATTGCATGTAAATTTTATGTTCTATCTTGTGAATAAAATATGGGATCTTAGATGCAAATAGTTTTCTTCAATTGTTGGTATTCAATGGAAAACAACTAGTTTGACTTGTTTTCTAATTAATGGGTTGGGTAAACCTATAAGAAAAAAGAAAAGAATACCATTACATTTGTTTATTTATATTATTGAACTATTTTTCGTTTCATCTATATCACACAACTCATAAAAAGTTCCACTTATATCATTCTATTAGTCTTTGTCTAACGGCGACAAAAGTCGTAATACAAATTGTTGTTTCAAATATTCTACTTAATTATCTGAGTTGTTTTAAATCTACTATTAATATACGACGTCGTTAGACGAAGACTAATAAAATGGTATAAATTGATTTTTTTATGAAGTAGTTGGTATAAGTGAGAAGGATAAAAACGCAAAAATATCATCATATTTTTATAAGTTTACTCCACTTCGCTTTAGAAACTTGCTAAAATTATCTCATGGTCGTAAACATTCTTAAAGATTGTTTTTTTTTTATCTTGGTACTTATTTGAAAGAAAAAATTTATATATCTTAAATTTAAAATAAATTTTAAATGGTGTGATGCATTCTTATTGGTAGGTATAATCGAGTCTATATAATTTAATCCAATAAAAAATTATCATGTTAATCGTAAATGTATAGTATCTCTCTTTGAAATGTGCTATATCTTGATTTAAGAATGAAGCTACCCGAAAGATTCCCTTCTTATTTCAATCGGTGACATCGAAATTGGAGAATGCATTGGGAAATTTTCCACATGATCAATTTCACATCTCAGAAGAAGTTGAGGAACAGGTAAGATTTGATTAATATGTACTGCATTCAAGTTGGTCCCTTAGTGTGGTTAGTGATTGAATTCTTCTCTTGACTAGGTTGAATTGTTGAGGGCACAACTGAAAAGAGCAACAGAACGATATGGGTCAGTGAATTCTAAGATGTTATCTCATGCTTTATCCCAACCCCAGGAAAAGGAAATTCAGAGAGAATCACAAAATTTAGTTAACAATTTGCATACCAAAAATGTCAGTAGTTCTAATAAAAAACATACAGAAAAGTCGGACACTTCTCTCAAAATTGATGCTTTAAAAAGTTCCAATTTACAGAAGCTGACCCAAAAGTCAGAAATGATGAACAACTCATCAGCATCTGAGTTGTGTGATGCTGATAGACAAGTAAACCCACCTAGGAAGGGCCTTGATGAAAATAAGAAATCAGATGCGATAGTAATTCCAGATGATTTTCTATGCCCTATATCATTGGAACTGATGCGGGATCCTGTTATTGTTGCCACAGGGCAGGTATGTATGGTTTATTAAAAATTTCAATTATAGTTTTGCAGTGAACATTTTCATGGGAATCTTAAAGTCCAGAATGGTTATTACTATAATTATTCATGTATCTTACTCATATCTCTTTGTTTCATAGACATATGAGAGATCTTACATACAAAGATGGATAGATTGTGGGAACAATACATGCCCAAAAACTCAGCAGAAGCTTGATCACTTGACACTAACACCAAACTATGTAATAAGAAGTCTGATTAATCAATGGTGTCTTCAGCACAATATTGAGCAGCCAACAGGATTAACTAATGGGAAAATGAAAAAATGTGATGGATCATTTTTTGATGTAAGTGAGGACATAGCAGCTATTGAAGTTCTTGTTCGCAAGCTCTCTACCCGATCTATTGGGGAGCGCAGAGCTGCTGCAGCTGAGCTCCGATCACTGTCCAAAAGAAGCACAGATAACAGAATACTAATTGCTGAAGCAGGAGCCATACCAATTATGGTCAACCTTTTGACGTCTGATGATGTGGTAACCCAAGAAAATGCAGTTGCATCTATTCTCAACCTATCTATATATGAAAATAACAAGGGGCTTGTAATGCTTGCTGGTGCTATTCCTTCCATTGTCCAAGTTCTGAGATCCGGAAGCATGGAAGCAAGAGAGAATGCAGCGGCTACCCTTTTTAGTTTGTCGTTGGCAGACGAGAATAAGATAATAATTGGTGCATCGGGGGCAATTTCAGCACTGGTAGAACTTCTTCAAAATGGTAGCAATAGAGGAAGGAAAGATGCAGCTACAGCTCTGTTCAATTTATGTATTTATCAAGGAAACAAGGGCAGGGATATTAGGGTAGGGATAGTAACAGCATTACTCAAGATGCTTACAGATTCTAGCAATTCCATGGTCGACGAAGCCTTGACTATTATGTCTGTTCTTGCTAGTCATCAAGAGGCAAAGGTATCTATTGTGAAGGCTGGTACTATACCTGTTCTGATAGATCTTCTGAGGACAGGTCTGCCTCGCAACAAGGAAAATGCGGCTGCAATTTTACTTGCCCTTTGCAAGAGAGATCCAGAGAACCTTTCCTGTGTGAGCAGGCTTGGTGCTGTTATACCCTTGACGGAGCTTGCAAAGAGCGGAACCGAGAGGGCCACAAGGAAGGCTGCGTCATTGTTGGAGCATCTTACAAAGTTAAAGAAGCTCTAACAGGTGTAGTTGTATTACCACTTAATTTGTATTTGTTTCATTTTTTACCCCCAGTTTCAACTCAAGGAATTTGAGGCACTTATTTTTCATGATGTGAAGATAAACATACAAGCTTGAGATAAACAAAGCTAATCTCAAAGTTTTTCCTCGTTTATTTCCTTTCTTCTGTAAGAGAGTATAAAATATCCAGTTGACACATTGTTTTGTTCATCATTCTTTATGGAAAAGTTATTTTCCTGTTTAATATCTGATTTCAATTGAATAATAATTAGTATTGTTATCTTCAGCATGTCTTAATATTTTAAAAGTGGGACAGGGTTACTGGGACCAATTTATTACACAATTTTTTATAGTTCATGTTTCAACGGTTGAGATTTAATGGAGTAATTTTTTTTATATATTTTATAAATCCCAACCATAGATAACAAGATGTAAAAAATTATGTAATAAATGACACTGCTTTTTAGTAAGACCTTATACATTTGCTTTCACAATACTTCACCAGAGAAGGTAAATCGTCTATAATTGAGAGATTTAACCCATGCATAACAATTCTTCTCATCCTAAACTCAAAAATATTAGTAATATGATCTAATTCTGAAATCTCGTGAAAGAGAGTTTTTACTTTATTAAAATAGTTATCGACTAACATCTCACCTTGTATGGTTGAAAGAAGATCATTCTCACCAAGTTGTCTTTAGCTAATGTGCTCCAACATTTGATCCTCTATTGAGATACTAATCATGGAAATAGTCTTACTTGCTTGGATCTGTCGCTTCCTTAAAACACCTGCATCTTAGGGTAATATCGCCTTGTCACCACCTACAGTCTCCTATAAGGCATAGCCATAGAGATAAGGTTATATATGCAACAAGCACATATTATAATTATTGTTGTTGAGCTTCTTACCTACCCCTTACACATCTCCCATTATAATGACTTGGAAAACGCCTATCTTATGCAAGTAAGCTCGATCTTAGACCAGCTTTACAATCCTCCACAATTTTGCAAGACTCCACTTGAAGCTCCAAAGAAAATTTGGCCCGTAACCAACCTAATTTGATACCAAATCATTGAATTTTGAAGTGATAAAATGAAATTATTTTTATTTATTATATAATTATATTTGCAAGTGTTAGTACACTATCTCACTCTATAAAAGGAATAATAACTCTGACCCACTATGCACAATTATGAACACTTACTAACAAAGCTCACGCCACTCACCAAGTACGAAAAATATTGATATCCACATAAATACCGAAACTTTAATCTAAAAAATATCAAAGATATTATCAATATCTATGGATATTGGAAGAAAAATTATAAAAATTGTAAAAATTGTTGTAAATTTTTGAAATATTTCATAAAATTTTAATAAATATTAAAATAAACAATAATACACTAATTTAGCTAATTTTTTCATTGAAATAATATATCTAAGACATATGTAACACACAGAATGAACATATAATAATAACGAAACATAAGTAGAATATTTATTTAAAAAATATAAATATTAGTTATAAAACATAACTCTAAATAAATTAAGTTACATGCAATACATAAATACTTAGTTAAAATAGCTAAAATCTAGAGCTATTAAAATATCAACATCAACATAGACATAGTGCATTGTATTTTTTGTTTGATCTCTCCCAACATTCTCTCTGTATAAAAAAAATTCTAGATTAATCTAATTCCAGTAAGAGTAAATAGATTTTTCTACCATTGAATTTTAGGAGTTATTACAAACATATCATTGAACTTTTCTTTGTTACTCTCGTACAATTAAAATTTACAATTATTACAAAAATACCATCAAACTTTTTTTGATATTTTCATACCAATAAACTTTGGAATATATTATGAAAATATCAACAATATCGACTAGTTAAAGACATGTTACATGTATCTCAATAGTATTTTGGTTACATTTATAAAGTTTAATGGTATAAAAGTAACAAAAAAATTTAATGATATTTTTATAATATTTTTAAAGTTTAATGGTAAGGAAATAAAAAATCCAAGTTTCATGGTATTTTTACAATAATTTTCAAATTTTGGTGCTAAAAAATTTATTTACTCTTCCTATCATACAAAAGATATTTATTACAAAATGAATTTAGATATTACGTATGTTGAAATTCATAAATTATAATTCTAGAATCAAGAGATTGTGCATTTGAAATATCACAACTATTAGAAGTAATGTTTATGGATATAAAAAACATTAGATAAAGAATTATGATCATATTCATTTATTACTTGCATGCTCTTTTTCATGTAATATATTATTCAGGATTGTTAGAATCCATAACTATAGAGATGTTTTTAACAATAATACATAACACTTTTTTTTGCTAAATCAATAATAATAAAACTTAGTTACGTGACTTGTGAAGTATTGTCTTCTCTTATATAAGGTTAATTACTAACGACCAATAATACACACATAAATTTAGTTAGTTATAGTTTATACATGAGCATATTTACACATACCACATAATAGTTTTTGTTGTGTACATACTAGGTTGAGTGTTTATGAATTTATTTTGTTTTATTTAGAGATATTTGTGAAAAACTACTTGGTAATTTTTGAAAATCAAAAATCATTTTTTGTGTGGGCTCGCCTACACCTTGACTACCCTAGTCGATGAGTCTTTAATGGTTATTATCCTTATAGAGGTAGTGTTTTACCCTCGCGAGGGTGAGGTTCACGAGAGGATTGTCGAGACCTCCAAACAGTTGAGAATTTTCTATAAATACTCCTTTTTGTTATTGAGTTAATTAGAATGTAGAAAATACTCCTTTTTGTTATTGAGTTAATTAGAAAATCTAGCAAAGTTCTGCTAAAATTGTATCACGTTTTGGATAAAGTTTCACAAATTATCTTGAGTTTTATTTATTGTTTATGTTAAGTGTTTGTGAGAGTAAAAACAGTGTTCTTGACTTATGATTGCTTAAGACGCTTTTGTTAGGGGGTTGTATTTGAGGTGGGTACTTCATTGTGTTCACATTGTTGATCATTGGTGATTGATCACAATGATGTGTGCGGTGTTGGCTCCAAAGAAGAGTCAAATTCCTGAGTCGAATCAAGTTATTTTGGAGATAATATATAAGGGTAGTAATAGATTGTTAGGACAGGGTGGTCATAACTGATAAGGATATTTACGTTTATATTTTTATTGAGTTGTATTTGTTTATTCTATTTTAATGAATTGTTTACTGTTAAGTGCTTATCACAAGTAACTTGAAGATTTTACCATATAGGTAGAAATTCTATATGAGTTTACTATGTTGTATCATTTTATTTCTTTGATTAGCTATTGTGTTAATACATTTGAGTATATAATCTTTTGCATGCCAACATATGAGGTTTGGACTATGATTGGAAAGCTTTTATACTTTCTCTTGTTATAGGCTTTCTTTTCTTCCTTTGTAGCTAGCATGATTATGGTATTATGATTTTGTTATTGTTGTGTTAAATTATTCTATTTGATGCCTGATTGATTTATATTTGTTCTGTTTTTTTATCAAATTTTGTGTTTGTTGTGATTTTTTAAAAAGTTTGCATCTTATTATTCTAATTATTCACTTGAGGTTGTAGTCAAATAATCATATCTAAATGTCAAAATAAATTTAAAACAAAAGTGAAAAAAGATATCATAATTAGATTCTTGACAAAAATTAATATTCTTATTATTAATATAAACAAAAAAAATCTTGTCCGCGAGCTGCTGTTGCAACTTCTTCTTTTTTAATATATTTTAACTGATTTTTATCGACATTTTTGAAGTTTTGATGAAAGTATAGAAAATAACAAAGCAAAATTATTAAAATATATTCGATATTTTTATCTATATTTAATGATATTACACATTTTGTATCAAATCAATTTATACACATATATCCATAATGTAATTTTATCAATATTTTTATGGATATATGGGGTATATCTCCATTTTGTTTCATCCATGCACGGACCCTCCGGTCCCTAGTCTCACAGCACTTGGTCAGACACTTCACTCACTTTTCACGTCATCAAACTCCACTCAATCTCAATGACTACTCTTACTTTTTCAAGTATAGGTGGATTACAAGTACAAGCATCTCCAAATATATGGAGACAACTCCTCTGTCAGATTAATTCATTATGGGTGTACGATATTATATCTTATAATAATCTAAAAATTATAATTTAATTTAAATTTATGTTCGAGTTATTTTAATTATAATAATTTATAAAAATAATACAACGTTATTTCAATTTATTAAATTCCATTAAAAAAATAACATAATAAAACATGAGATATTATTCTTAAAAGGTGTAAGTAAGATAATAAAATTTACTCTTAAATATTTCTCGACAATTTTTCCTTTATCGTAATTTGGATCTAAAAATTGAAATGAATTATATTAGTATTTTTAAAATTATTTCGTTATAAACTTTATATTTCTAGATTTTTTTCACACTTGCATCAATTCTTCGTATATGATCAAGATTTATTGAATTGATTATCAAGATTTAAAGAAACTATTATTATTGATCTTAAGTTAAATTAATTTTTTTAGACTTCTTAGTTTCATAGTAATTGATATTTTTAGAATTTTAGGATTAGTATTTTTTCATTATTGAAATTCATCTAGAATACACATAAGAACTTATATTTTTGTGCTAACTTATTTTCAGGTTATTCAATAAACATGTCTAATTAATGAGAAGATGATTGGTATATTCGTATCTGTTCATTTTAATCTTGAAAGCTATGAAACTATAACAAAGACTTATAAGTAAAATACATTAGAATATTGTACTTAAAAGGTTAGTAAAGATCGAGTTTATATTTGAATATTTAAGTTTTATAATGAAAAAAATAGAAAATATGGTGGAACATGTTTTCCTCTTATGTTATAGTTGATAGAAATTTCTTTCAATTTCTTTAAATTTTTAAGGACAATTGTTAAGGCGGGAAATTCTCACCAATTTTTTAAGGATAAATTTAAAATTTGTTCTTAATTATTATTTTGTGACAAAATTTATCCTCTCTTTTTTTTAGTGGTTAATTTTTGTTGATGAAACTTTCCCTTTTTTCTTACAATGTCAATGAGTACGAGACCAAAATCTTAGGGTGTTTTATTTATTTGTGGACTTTTGTATAAAATAATACAAAGTTTAGGGTTGTTAAAATATATTTAGCGGTATTACTCATGTGTCTCTAAAATTCCACGAATAAAGCAATAGCGATCTCATGTTATATATATCCCAAGGGAAGCTTCCTAATTCTGGTGGTAAAAGAAAAGAAAAAATTTAAAAATCAATCTTTAAATTATTATTAGTCTGTACAACTCAAAATATTTAATATTGAACGGGTTAATTAATTTTTATTTAAAACCTAAAATAGAGTATAATATAAAACTTTTCGAAAGATGTAGTAAATATAAATCCTTAATTAATTTGGGTATAAAACAATATAAAAAGGACTTTTAAAATTCAGTTTGTTTGAGCATAATAACATAAGGAATCAATTCAAAAGTTCAATGAATGATGTAATAGCTTTGAATAAGAGCCTTTACTTAACAAATATTATAAAGCAGCCAATTATGATAAAACTAGTGTATATATATCGTTATTCTTTGACTTTGTAAATTGGGTCATGAGTAATTCGTGCATGTTTTTCTTGCTCTAATATCAACATATATTTGCATGTTAAATAAATAATGCTAAAAAAAATTCAACATTTTGAATTAAATTTGTACTTTTCTCTTGTTTTAATTAATAATTTGATTTTATATATTTTTATTTAATTCTCATTCCAAGAAAAATTCCAATTTTCTTGCCTGAACCCTCATGCAGAGAAAAAGATAAAAAAAAAATTAACAAAGAAAATTTATCTTTAATTCATGATCAATTCTATATTACCTAGCTATAACGGTAGCAACAAGAACCAGATATGTACAAGCAGTTACGTACGACACATCCACAAGTTAAATTTCATTGCATATATATGATGTACTCCTTCCAAGATTTTGATTGAAAATCCCATCATTTTTGACTTTCTACGTAGTAAATTAATATTTATATCAAACAAGTTTTAAATTAGAATTTTCCTACATAAGACCTTGAAATTGAAAAGAAAGCCATATTAATTAGTAACAACCTAACATGTCATTCATACAAAGTTTTGAAAAGATTCTTCAACCTTGTGGAAACATAATAGTATATATCTTCGGTACGTTTGGATTTGTATGTACTTGTTAAATATAAGGTGTTAATAATAAATATATGAGAATGGTATCCATATATTATATATTTATCTAAGGTATTATTAAATAATGCGTAATTATTTCAAATAATACTTTTTATAACAACCTCAAATTCATCTCATGATTTAAAGATAAAATTAGACAAATTAAATTTAAAATAATCAAAGACGAACAGCACAGAAGAAACAGGTAAAAAATCTTGATCTAAATGTAACTTATATATGCATGTACTACTTAGTGTAATTGACAATATAACATATGTTGCCTCCTATTTATCTTCTATATATAAGTTTAATTAAGCTTTTTTAATGCTTAGTAACACATGCACATAATTTAAAACTGTATGAGGACGGGTGAAGGCAGGGTGTTCTTGTTTTGAAACCCATGCAAAAACATTGTTGATTTTCATGGTGATAGAGTCATTCAACCTGGCCATTGTTGAATTTCAAGTGATAGGACAGCCTTATAGATCAGCCTACACTTAAAAATGAGAGTTATCTTCTCTGAATGCATTACTTGTAGAAGTGGTTTGAATGAAAACAGTTTTATATGAAAAATTAATCTAAATAGAAGTGGTTCAAGAGAAAAAAACAATTATGTGTTTAGACAAATATGGAAATTCGAGGATGCAATTGGAATTTTGTAATAAAAAAATTATAAAAGTCAGTCATATTTATTTTTAGAGGAACTAGTTAAGGATCATCCTTGCACGCCATATAATTTTTTAATTTTGTTTTGTTTAATTTCTACAAAATATTTGAAAATTCACCAATTGATATAATTTTTTAATTTTTTTTTATTTAATTTCTACAAAATATTTGAAAATTCACCAATTGATATAATTTTTTAATTTTGTTTTATTTAATTTCTACAAAATATTTGAAAATTATGTGATACAATAATAAAAAATCAATAAGATTAAGCAAAGTTAATTGAAAATTCAGTATCGTATCATTAACTAAAATTGTAAACGAATATAAAAAAATGAGTACAATAAATATTATTAATTAAACTTATGTGATTTATTTCACTTATGTTTTTGAAATTTAATTTAGTATCAAAGTTCATCGATTAGTTCTTATAATATAAAATTAAAATAATAATTACATTTAATTTGAGAATTTTTACATGTGAAATGCAGGTAGCAAAAAATTCAAGAACAATTTTGTCATTAATTGTTTTTATAGTTTTTTTTTTTTTCATCCTTCTTCTTCTTCTTCTTCTTCTTTTCTTTTTTTTTTAAACGAACATGGCAGCGCCTGTGTCAAGTTACTCTGGTATGCGTCTAGTAACGAGCATCTTTTTAGCCGTTGCAGTCACCTAGGCTTCCTCTTCATAACTGAACGCAAACCAAAGTGATTGAAAATAGACACTAATCATGTTTATTTAAAAAATAAAAATAAATAAAAAGAGAGGAACAAAAATAATATAAATGACAAAATTATTTATGAGATTTTTTCCATGTGCAAAACTTCGAGTTATATGAGATTAGTAGATTAATAATGTTTTGATTTTATAATGTAAAAACTAATTGATGATTGAACTAATAAATTGAATCATTTTAAAATATAAATAAAAATGGATACTATTTGATTAACTTGGTTACTTGGGCTATTTGGTACGGTATTATATAAGACGTAAGATTATTAGTGATTTTATTTATATAAAATGTAACATTTAATATATTAATTTTAAGAATATTACGTTTAGTTTTATTATTTATAAAAATAGTGTAAAAAATATATTTAATAATTTTAAATTTATTTAAAAAAATTATCAGAGTTATTTTAATGAGTAAAAGACGATTTATTTATGTTTGTAAAAAATAATACTTTCGTTAGTTATGTTTGTAATTTTTTTTAATTTAATATGACGAGAATAAATAACGAAAATATTTCTATTAATATATATTTTAAAAAATATATCAATAAAAATATATTTTTTATTTTTTTATGAATAAAATGGTTAATAAATATTTTTTTATAATTCAAATAATTAATAAGTATTTTTTTTAAAATTAAAAAAATTAAATAATATTTTATTGAAACTAAAAAGAGACTCGATCATAACATATTTTCCCGTTTAGACGAGTTATTAACTTATCCAGTTGACGAATTAAATAATAACGTGATTCAATCGTTACCCACCACATGTATGGACTAGTTTGTTGAAAATATCAGAACGTCTTTAATCTAAGAAATTTCAACACAATTAATGTTGAGTAATTGCCGTGATTAACGTTACATTTTTTATTTTTATTTTGAAACAGCTGCAATAAAAAACAAAAAATAAAAATAAAAATAAAAACAAATATGATTTATTATCATCTGTCCCTTTTATCTTCCACGCATCACGCATAGTTTTGGGGATCAGTTCTTCTCTTGTCTTCTCAAGTATGAATAGTGTGGTTCTTGAAAATTGAAATTAGCCACATGAGGGAGGCATTAGGAAAATATAGAGTTTTTTTATTAGAAAAAAGCTTCATGCCACAAACGGACATAATTTCAAATTATATATGCGACAGATTTATTATAAATCTCAACATAATATGTTTTAAATGTGTATTAATTAATTTAAAGTGTCTGCACATGCTTTTAAGTTCAATTAAAAAAATAGTATTCATAAATAGTAAAATCGTGTGAATCCGAGCATATAAAAACTTAAAAAATTCTATTAAATTATGTCCCATAATAAAAATTATAACGATTAATTTTGTCGTGTATATATATAAAATAGTGTTCTTTTATTTTTGAAGGACTGAAATTGAAAGCATAGGTACTTTTGGTTTTGGTCTTGTCATAAATTCGTATATATTTCATAATATCTGCGTTCTTTGTTGACCAATTGATTGAATGAATATATATATATATATATATATAACTTGGTGTTTTTATATCAACTAACAAAATCTTATATATAGTACTAGTGTTTTGTAAAAGCAGCTTGGGATTAATTATTTATTAATTCCAATGGGAAATAGTTTGGGGGGAAAGAAAACCACCAAGGTTATGAAAATAAATGGAGAGACGATGAAGTTTAAGGCACCAATTGAAGCTAGTGAAATAATGAAAGATTATCCAGGTCATGTTTTGCTTGAATCTGAGGCTGTTAAACATTTTGGAGTTAGAGCAAAGCCTTTGGAACCAAAACAACAATTGGGTCCAAAAAGGCTTTACTTCCTTGTGGAATTGCCAAAGGGTTCAAAAGAGCAAGTTCCAAGAAGAGTTAGGTCAGGGATAAACATGAGTGCTAAGGATAGGCTTGAAAACCTAATGTTATCTAGGAGATCGATCTCTGACCTTTCGAGCATGAAACCCACGAGCATGGTGTCCGATGAGTCGAAAGAGGCATCGGAGAATGGGGCGGTGAGGGTGAAGATGAGGCTTCCAAAGGCAGAAGTGGAGAGGTTGTTGAAGGAAAGCAAAAATGAGGCAGAAGCAGCTGAGAAGATGATGGATCTTTGTTTAGTGAATAGAAACAATAACAGTGGTGATAATGATCAATGTGTAACAAAGGGTGATGGGATTGTTGGGTTGAATAATAACCAACAAATGCATTGGAAAAGAAGTGATGGTATGAATGCTCGTGAGGTATGTGCTTTATAAGACATCAATCATACTCTTTTTATGCTAAACTTCATTTTTATATGTATTACGTAAAGATATTTTTGACGATGATACGGAAATTTTGTATGAAAATTAAATTTATAATACTTTTAAAATTTATAATCATAAAATTATTATTATTACGTTTAATTCAAATATTTTTACTATAATAAAACTTTAGTTCAAAAATTTCAAATAAATATGTAAAATTAAATGTTATTTAAATTAAATTTCATTCAATTAGGTTATCTAATATTGAATTAATATTATTAAAATGTTATTTTTATTATTATAAATTTTTAGATGTATTTTCTTTTTCATTGTTATTCAATTGTCCAACACAAATAATACATAACTCATACTTTATTTTATCAAATAATATATAAAATGATGGAGCAAATTTTATATGGGTCAATTTCATGTAATTATGGATGAGATTGAAAGACTTTTTTATTCACTATTTTACACGAATATATTTACTTGTATATAAAAATACTTTTAATTAATATAAATATAAATATATATTTTTTTAAATTACCATACCTACATCAAAAAATATGCATCAACTTTTCTCATGCAAAAGTTTTTAAAATTAAGGACATTCAAAGTGGAGTATTTCTATATAAATGTTATATTTCTACCATTTTGGAATTTAATTTGTTAATTACAACTTTTTTTAATTGACAATTAGCAACTTGATCAAAAATGAAAATTTATTGAGTTTATCTGGAATGATTTTAAACAATTATGATTAAAAAAGTTGAAAAAAATAAAAAATTGAAAGAATATTATCAATTTACCACCATATATATATACCCGCTATTAATTCATTTTCTGAGAATTCAAAAGGACTAAAAGTACATATGTTTATATGTTTATGGTCCAAGAATAGCAAATAATTGTATTGTACAATTAGCAAAGACTGAATATTTATTTTCAAAAATTCCTCCCAAAATATATTTATAAAAGGACAATTCTGAATATATTCATAAAAAACCTCACCTTGCAACAAACAACCTTAGAACTCGCATTTATAAAATGGTTAAAATGCCAGCAAAATCTAGTGTGGAATTTAGTAATTTACTATTTTCTTCTGGGCCGATGGCCCCAATTTGACAGAAGGAATAAAACACTGAATATAGTGTATTTACGTCTATCAATAAAAAAAACAAATATATATATAGAAAAGAATAAAATAACATTAAATCTAATCGATTTAAATTTTAAGATTTAGAATTTAATTATCAATAAAATAATTTTTATCTATTTTACTATTCGGATTAAATAACACATAAAAAAATCCTGTAAAATAATAGACTAATTATTTGCATTGTACAATAACATTTCTTTTCAAAAATTCCTCCCAAAGGCCAATTTTGAATATATTCATAAAATAAAACAAAAACCCCTTAAAACACATGCCCTTAAAACACATGCATATCCATATAGATGTACCTAGAACTCAAATTTATAAAATGGTCAAAAGGCCATCGAATCTAGGGTTGAATTTAGTAATATGCTATTTGCTTTTGGGCCACTGAGGGCCCAATTTTATACAATGAGAAGGAATATGATGTTAAAAAAGCTTGTGTGATGTGAAGCAAACATAGTCAAACTGTTGAGCCTTCGCCATCCATTTTCTCTTCACCTACTTCTACTACTACTACTACTAAACTGTGTTTGTTGAACTTTTTTTCTTCACCTACTATTAGTGAATAATGTAAATTGTAAAGTAACTACTCAACTTAGGTACTGTTAGTTGACCATAATGTCTTTTCAATTCATGTGTTGTAAATTCATAGTTTTTTTCTTTCTTTTTCTTATTTTCTAATTTTATTTGAATTGTTTAAACTTGCAGAAACGAGTAAGTTTCCGTCCAATTAATGAAGAGATTGTTCACATTGCTGTGGCTTCTTAGTTAAATCATAAGTTATAGGATACATCAAAGTGAAGTGGCTGTGTTTTAGCCCTTTCATTTTCTCAATTACCTTTTCTTTTCTTTTTTCCTTTTTTGGTTGCTTTTTGTAAATTTAGTTAATGAAAAAAGAAAAAGAAGACATATTAGAAGCTTTTTGAAAGTCACAATGTTTTGTCCCAGACTATATGTCTTATCTAAGTTATATGTGTATTAAGGGATAAATAAAAATATTATAAGCTTTGTGGGAGCAAAGATGTTTTGCTATAAAAGATGATGCTATGTTTAAAATAAATTAAGGTTATGGAAAATTAAATATAACAGGTCATTTGTACACTATGCAACATGGCAGTTATAACACTTACAACGTTACAAAACAAACTATTTAATCAATATAAATATATAAAAAGGTATTTAATTTTAAGAAGTTAGAAAAAGAGTTCATGCTAATATTGATTACACCGTTATAATTATCTAAAAAAATATCGAAGCAATCAATTTTATAAGAAATTGAAGTTGTTACTTTGATTCAAATTTATTGTTATTTATTTAAAGATAAATGAAACTATGAAAAATATGTTAAAACATCAAGTAAAAAACATTTATCCAAAAAACATACGTTAAATTTAAGCACTTATTCAAATCATTATTAACCTCATTCATTTGTTAATTTTAAGGTATATTTATATTTTTATAATATATACGTATGTTCAACAAATAATATGAATATATATTCATATTTTTCTAATATATAAATACATATCGATAGGTTATAAACATCTTATAAAACTCGTGATTAAATTGTGTTTAAAACATAAAAAAATATGAACATATATTTTATCTTTTCTCAAAAAAGATTACAAAATAATTATAAACACAAGAAATGTAGTTTTTTGACATTCCAGAATGTCATAATGCATCAAATAATAGATCATTTATTTATATCATTTTTTTATGCTCTTTTTTAATAATTCTCACAAAACAAAGGTTAGAAGGTGTAAAAAACTTTTCACAAGAAGTTTTGTACTATAAATATTGTTTTATATAATGAATATTTTTTTCTGCTGCAACTTAAAAAATGGCATTTCTTAGTGCAGCAAAAAGTGGAATTTCTTGTACTCAAAAAATTGAAAAATATAAAGTTGTGCAAAGAAAACATAAAAAGGTATACTTTGGAAAAAGGTAAAAAATAAAAAATATTTGAAAAAGGAAAAAAAAAAGATATTCAAATTTTAGTATAATTTACACAAAGATTTATGGATATTTTTCTCTATACGATGTTAATCAGATTTTTATCTAATTTACATAATTTTTTATTTTTTTTTGTGATTAAGTTCTTTAACTTCAATTAGTTAATATTAATTAGTTAATGTGTCAAAATTTAATTAGTATTAATTAATTGAAATGATAAAGTTTAATCACAAAAAATAATTTACGTGTAAACAACATAAAAGTAAAGATCCAATGTTTGAATACCTCATCAACTCTTTAGCAAGAAAGAAAGAAAAAAATGTGGTGGATGACGGGTGAATTTAGAATTAAATGGGAAAGAAAAGGGGTACACCCTACGACAACATGAAATATTAAAGTTTAGTGCTTGCAAATGAATAGTTATTTATTTGTTTAAGTAATTATGATCAATTCTATCATAACCTTACTCATAAATGAAAATTTCATAGGTAACCTAGTTCATCTTAGCAGCTTATTCGCACTTTCTCCCACTTAGCTTCGCAACTGCATAAACTAAGATGTAAGACTCTAACGGTCAGATTTCCTTTCTATAAATAAATACTCTTCTCTCGTTAAGTATATTGTAAGGAAAACCCTTGCATTTTCAAAACTTAGCTTTTCAAACATTTATCAATCTAGGTTAGTGTTATCTATTTGATACACCTGATTGTTATCAAGCTATGTTTGAGGTAGTCTTAATTAAATGATTTACACCAATACTTGGTTTGACTTTAGGTGCATGTGCTTTGGCATCCAAAGACATTATGATATTCAATTAAACTGACTTGCTGGAGTTTGGACTTGTTTTCACGTGGTGGCGGTGCTCAATTTCGAGGGAGTAGCAAGGTCCAAGGAGTATTGGCACTGTGCATACAGCATGGGCAACACTAAGAGCAGTTGGGCGTGTGGATGTAATTGTTTGAGGTACAGAGTTGTTTGTTTTTTTAATTTAGTTTTTATTATAAAGACAAAAGTAAAAAAAGAAAAAGTGATAGAATGTATTAAAGCATTGTTTGCTGAAAACGGTGATTCAAATAATATTTTAAAAATTGTTTTAGTAATTTATTTTTATTACAAAGACAACTGTACAAAAAAAATTATTAATAGTTTAAATTTTTGAGATATTTTTCACTCATTTTTAATATGATATCAGAGTTAATTTATTGTTTTTAAATTCTATTTAAATTATAAATATTTTATATAAATGGTACATAGAGGTAACAAAAGAAACACTAAGTATATAAAAATATTTTTAGCCCTTCTTCTAATACATGTGTACATTATGTGTTATTAAAGTTAGTTTCAAACTCTAATTGTTGAATTGAAAGTATGATATATGAATGATAAATAACCATAAAGGTATTAGTTCTGGAGTAACAAAGTAACTTATAAAAATATTATTAGTCATCTTTCCAATAGTTTAAACGTTTAAAGTAATTGGTTTTTTTACAATTTTTAACAAAAAAATAAGTCAATTCGTACAGAAAAATAAAATATATAATCTTTTTGTATTAAATAATTTTGAAAGAATATTTTTACAAATTAAAATAATATGACTAGATTATACAATAATGACATATTATTAGATTTTCAGAATTTAAGTAAATTGCTTAAATAGTTTTTATGAAATAAAAGTTATAGATCTTTTAAACACATAAAGAAAGTAACTAAATTTATTAAAAATAAGAAGATATATAGTTTCAAAAAACAATGCAAAAAATGCGACTTTTGTTGTTGTCCAATTTCGTCGTGTAATTAATATACAAATCATTGTCACCGTTCTCCGTTCCTCATTTTATTTCCTCCATCCTTATCCCCAATTGCCAACCCGGTGGGAATTTCTCCGGTTAAGGAAAATCGATAACCTTATGCGAAGATTGTACAATTTGTTTATGTATTTAGTATATTACTTTGTTTTTGGTGATGGTTGTTGCAATTGGTGGATGTTTCTACATGAATTACTTTGGCGAATGACGTGAATGCCAAATTCAGGAAATGCTTAGTGTTGTGTAGTTTTAATCTGCAAGTGAGAAGTTCTTTAACGTGATCTATTCAACTCTTCTGGGTCCTGGTTACTTACGGGCGAATTTACTCCATCCATTAAGCTTGGATGTTTATCATTTGCTCGTCTGCTTGTCACACACCCACACAATTTATTCCTTTGACGGCGACAACATTAACCCACTGCTGTTCAATGTCATGAGCTATGTCTATTGAAATTATTACCAGTACCTATGATATCCAAGATAGACAATCTTAATGCCGCATTGCACTCCATTAACACCCAAGAATGTTTCACCTTCACACAAAGTGCATACGTTATAAATGGCTAGACAATGGATTTAGTTCTACTTCCAATTTTGGTGGTTCCTCAATGGAAGGCTTTGTCTTTAAAAATCTAATCAAAAGGATTAGTTCCAATAAGTGGAGGCATAGACTTCTGGAAATAAATCTATTTAGAATTTTGAGCTTTAATATAGAAATTTAAACTTTGTTACACATAACTCGGAAAGATATTACAAAAGAAGCATAACTAGATTATAAAATACACGAGTCTACAACCAGAGTCTATACTATAAGTTTTCCCTTCTTTTTCAGGTCCAAGTGCAAGCATGTCCTTGATAAATACAAGTTTGGATACAAACAGATAGGAATTTAGAATTTAATTACAATCCTCAGTAAAATCCTTGTGAAGATATATCTTAAATCCCCAATGAAAAACGAAAACCCCCAAAATGATCCAAATAATGTTTTAAATATTATTTTCATTTTTTAATATTTTTTATATTTTTATTATAAATAAAAATTTATAAAACAATAAACTAATAATAAATATTTTATATCGAAAAAATTAAATTTTTAACTCTAAATGATACTTATACAAAAAAGAGAGAAAATAAAATATACTTAACAAAAAATACTTATCTTTTTATATTAAACAACATTGAAAATATCTTATTGAAAACTAATTTAAAATAATAACAATAAATTATAAGATAATTATAAGATTTTAGATTTTTAAAATTTAAATAAATATTTTGAATAATTTTTATAAAAGAAAAATTATTGATGTTTTAATAAAATAAAAAATATATAATATATAACTTATGATTAATTTGAATTTAAATGTAACTAAATTTTAAAAAAATTATATATTTATTAAATTATGATATATAATTTCGAATAACAAAACAAAGAATACAATAATTCCAATATATACTAGAACTCAGCTATGCTTAAGATTGCTTCAAGAAACGAACAGCAAGTTTGATAATTCATAGCCTGCTTTATGTCATTGCCTTTAAAAAGAAGGGAAAATGTATAGGCTGTAATAAACTAACTTCGTAAAATGGTTGAAGAGAAGATAAATTTTAATGTCCCATAGCAGAAGCTGAATGTTGTCTCAACCAAATCAATAATGGTTTCCTCTAATTAGGGATGTATCTTTGATATGGATAAGTATACAATTACCAACTCTTCACATTTACAGTGTTATTAGTGCTTCAAAATGCTCTACATATATTGTGGAAAAAAAATGTAAAATGAATATTATGGAAGGATATCTCACTCTTGTTAGCTGCAATGAGAATCCACCAATGTCTTTATTAATAGTTAACGCATGATGACCATTGGACCAAAAAAATGTTGAGATAATGCAGTGTTGGTTCATTCAAGAAGACCATTGATCAGGTACAGTTAGAAAGTACGTAGTCATCGCCTTTCGAAATCTTTTCTTGTACTGCTTAGGTGAAACAATGGTAGGGGAAGCATTCTTTGGACCTCCAAGTATTCCAGATGCCTTCACCCAAGTTTCCAAATGCTTGTCCCATGTGTACTGTCTCATGAAATCAATGATACCTAAAACCAGCTCTTTGCGCTCTTCATCCACCCCAACCAATAGTGAGTAGTCCATTACATCCACAGACTGGTAGCAGATGATTATAAGATAATAAAATCAACAAAAAGGTAGAATGAAAAACAGAAACTGGTAAAAGATTGATTACAAAATAATATTGCAGCTCTCGATTTTCGGACATTTAACCTTCTAAAATGAAGCTTAAAACCTTTTTCTCTAAATTAAAATAACTTGCTCAGGATTTGATAGCACCATTCCCCCAAGACATGTAGAGTCTGTTTGCTAATACTTCTGTTAAAAGTGGTTTCAAAAAGAGGAAAAAAACGATTCTAGAAAGAAAGCATATTATAAGTGCTTCTGTCAGCAAGAACAAAATGTGCTTTCTAAGCTTTGAAAGAGTTTATAACAAATTTTTTCCCGGTTAGGTCTTGAAGTGTTTCTTTTTCTGTCAAAAGTGCTTTTACAGGGTCTCAGAAGCAAAAACAACAGACCCTTGCATGCATTGTGAAAATTTTGCTTTTACTCAATTGTTAACCAGCTTCCAGATTTCAAAATAATTTAAAAAAGCATCCAAGTATAACCGCAAAGCATTCAACAAAATCATACTATTGAAGTTCATTTGAAACTGAACCACATGAGGAGCCTTCCTAAAAATCAAAAGTAGCCATGGGATGTTAAAAGGGAAGAAAATGCTTACAGCCAGAAAGGATGTGTCATTCCAAATAGCTCTTTCAAGGCTTCTCTTAGCTTTGCTTCCAAGAAATATGGGCTTTGTACGCAAAGTTTCCAACAAATTCATATCCAGCAGTACTTTATCTGTCCCTGATGTATCAGGAATGTAGCGAGATCGGGAAGATCCCTTCAGATCATACACCCTGGAGATACTTCTCTTATAGAAAAGGTTCTCCATTACCATCAAATCCATTTTAGTTTCCTTGCCACCTTTTGGGTGCTTAACAGATACCTGTCATCTCCAACAGAAATAGAATCATAATTTAAAAAAAATAGCTGTAGACAATTAAGGAGCACAAATAAAACATTAAACTAACCTGAAATATACCAAGAACTTTAGCAAGGCATGTTGGGCTCCCTGAGCTAAGCGAGTTTGTCATATATTTGAAATATTCAGGAGCAAATTCCTCAAAGGATTCCAATTCTGTCTTTGTCACTTGTTTTATAATGAATCGTTCATCAAATGACTTCGCAAAATAAACATTGCTTTTCCCCCCTTGTGCGCTCCACCTCCGACACCGGCTCAAAGATCGAACAAAATCTACATCACTAGGGCAACAGTTTTTCCTCAGAGAATCGAACAGTTTTGCAAAATAACAAGTTACAGAAAATTTTACTTTCCCTCCTGCAGTTAAAGAATCATCACCAAAAGAAAGCCTTAAATGTGGAGATCTTTTTGGATCTGAAAACAGTGACCCCATGGATGATGAAGCATCATCTGATCCATAATTCCCATAGTGGATATACTCCAAGTCTATAGAGCCAAAAGACTGCCATGCTGGAAAAGTGGAAGAGGCCAAATCTGCTCTACTATTACCATGAGAACTGCCAACTCCCTCGTGCTCAATTGACTTATCAGCAACCCAGTCATCATATTCCTTGGAACTAAGAGCATAACATATTATGCTGGTGGGTTCATTGTCATAAACAGCAATAACAATATCACTCTGGCCTGAATGGGGAAGCAGAAGGCGAACCCCATCAGCAATAAGAGAGGCAGATGTGATAAATGAGTGTGTGCAACTAGGAGCAAAGTTGAGCTTCTGCACCTCTCGTGGCAATATTTGGGAGTAAGTCCTTGTTACACTTGAAACAGGATCTCTGATCATACTCCTGTATTCACCAGAAGCATGAAAAGACCTGAGTGTTGACAAATGCAAAGAAGAAGGAGGTAATCCTTTACGAATTCTTTCTTGGACTCTTAATGCAGAATCAAAAGAATTAACCCTCCCTGGCAGTCTTAACCTTCTAAAGGGAGGGTTATCATTTTGACTAACCTGCTTAGTAGAACTACCTTGAAGTCCATCTAACTGAGCTTTCACCTGCAGCTGTTCAGTACCTGTCCAGGCTGAATCTATCCTTTCAGTAAGAGTAGATTCATTAAGTTCTGAAATTTCAAAGGCTGTCTTATCCGCAATAATTTCTCCATCTTCAAATTTTAATTCCTCCTGTCCATTTTGAGAACATGAAACAAGCACACAGTCCTCCATAACATGAGGTTCAGACGGGAGCACATAATGTTCTTTCTGTTCTAGCATCAAGTCTTGCTCAATAACATCCTGAAAACTCAGAGATTCAGATACATTTTCTGCAGGCTCACAGTCAAGGCTACCGTCCAAACTAGAGGAATCATTAGTCAAATCTTTTAGGTGGGAGAGTGATGCACCACCTTGTGTAGCCTTGGATATAAAGTTTTGATTAAGAAAAGAGTTCAATGAATAAAATCGACGATCCCAAACATGCGAACCAATAAGAAGAGAATGTCGCAGGCGATTCAGCTCCAGGATGTCAAAAGTCATTTGACCTGGTTGCAAATTCTCCATAATTGCAGGTTTCAATGAAGCCTATTTTCCAAAAATGACAGTTAGATAAAAATCCATCATCTGAAAGGTGTGAAATAAAATAATAAGTAATGGAACTTACAATGTATTCATTTCTTTCTTTTTTCACGAGATCTTTCAGCTCCATCACATGGCTTTGTAACTCACTGGCATCTGAAAACTCATAGGTAAAACATTTGCTTTTATCCTCCAGGCTGTCAAGTATATCAGAGATCTCTGCATACAGCATTTCCATTTTCCCCATAACCTGTTAATTATAAAGACAAGATTATTAGAATGGTAAATCTCAAACAATGTATAGTTTAGACATGTTTATAACCAAAAACAAATTGCAACAAGAACTTCTCAAGGCACCTCAGTTGCCTCATTCCTTATCCACTCTGGTTGAAGATGACTACTGAATTCAAGCACTGATGGGGGTAATTGTACAGAAAGAATATCAATGGGGGAATACCGGAAGAACGCAACCATGCTCCCAAACCTAATGCAAAATGTTTCAATTCGTTAATACACACAAACATCACATTCAAACTTGTAAAATTAGCAACTACAAGCAAAAACAATAACAAATTCAGTAATGAACAGACTAGCAAAGCACTCACCCATAGTAACGAAGACAATCCCTTTGTAACGAATGACCACAAGTCGCAACACGATTAGCAGTTGCATGGTTTGAAAAACTAAGTTCCAAGAACTTCCCAAAAGAGAGCCCCCAAGCAGCATCAGACATAACCACTCTACGAGTTGCTGGGGGAACACCATCAACAAGAGCACACTTCAAGCAACGGTGCCACATCCAAATTTTACCATCTCGCTCCCCAGGAAGCTTCAAAGAAGGAAGTCGCCTGACATTGATTGTAAGATTTCCCTGCTGATGGGTGTAGCATATAAGGTGTGCTTCAGCTGGCTCTTTACATGATCGACAGTATGATGATGTCTGAAAACAAAATATCCCATCAAATGATAATATTCTTTCATCACTGGGAATATAAAAATACATGAAATTCTAAAAATACCTGATCAAACAGATCATCACGGAGATATCTACCAAGGGGTTTGTCAAAACAGCCATAAAATTTTATACGCATGAGCCGAGAGCGTTCACAAACAGTTCCCTTCAGCACACAGTGGCTAGAAAAGGATACCAATATACTTTGGTGAGAGTCAGCAGCTGAGAAGTACTCACTTGAAACATCATTGACATCCATCCTTTCACATTTTTCTAGCTCTTGAATCTCTTTGGGTTGCATTGCATTAATAGGCAAGGTTTCAGGATGAGGAATGCATCTGACATCTAAAAGACATGCAGTAGGCTTATCCTTGCATTGATAAGGAGTAGAGTTGAAACCATCTTTTGAGGTTAAATAATCACCAGCTGCTCCATGGAGTACATTTTTAAACACACAATCCATAGAACTAGATGACAAATCAGACACATGTCCGGGACCAAAATGCCCAGTGAAAGGTTCTGATCCTTCGGGTTCTAGATTGATAACCACAGATTCGCCATATTGAACTTCAAGATTAGGTACATCAAAAGAACCGGGGATAGTGGAAATTGCAAGATCAGCTGTGTGTCCCTGCGTGATCTTTGGAAGAGTAGCACCCTCGTCCGCAAGGAAGGAAGTTTCAAGTGATAAATGATAAGCCGCAAAAACCCCATACTGAACAACATTCTTAATCTTCTTCAGCTCCCTGCGACTTGCACCTTTTAGCAAGACCTACATCAAGGAACCAAAACCAATTGATCAGGGCATTAAAACCAATAGACGAATATTCATTTAGTCACTTCCTGAATAAACTACGGCATTGATTACCAGTATATTTTTGGACATAGAAAAGGAATTATAAAATAGATTTCAGAAATCTTACCGTGCAACCTAAACGCCTTGGGCATCCTTCAAAAAACATCAAAGTTTTTGATGGCTTCTTGTTCAATTGATTGGCACTCTCATTTTGTTCCGAAACCTTTTCCAATCGAAAAAGTTCACAGTTACCCAAACGAGCTGTAGAAATCTTGTCAATTGATGGAGTAATGAGAGCACCAGTGCAGCGAGCTATACGCTCAAGTAATGGCCTCTTTACATTCAGTACCAATGAAATTTCTTTTGCCAGCAGATATTCTTGAGCTTTTGGAGATACACTTTTTTCAACCAGCAGGACATTTGGACGAAGAGCTTCTATCTTTGAAATAATCATCTTTAGATGATCATTTTCCTGTCAAAAAAACAAATAACTAAAGCTCAAACTCCAATTTAAAAACTCTTAAAATTTCAAATACAATAATTACAGTATGCAAGAATTAACCTGCTGCAGTAATGTATTAAAAGATGCGAGCTGGATTGGAACTCTCTGATATTCTAGTGCTCCTCCCAAAATAAGTAGTCTAGCATTTTTGTACTGTGAAGTCATGCGCTTGTGCTTTATATTCTTCGTACAGACTACTCCCCTTACAAAGGTACTACATGCAAATAATCAACATCATAATAGTTAAGGGTATATCTTTCTGCTAGAAAAGAACCTAAAGCATTTCAACATAAAATATCTCCATACCTGTCACTTGGGCTTCCTGTTGCTACACATTTGACCTTTACATAATCACCAGGATCCATACTACCTCCTCTGCTAGTATCTGGCTTCACAAAACTTGCAGCTTGCCACGCAATGGTTGTAACAATGTCAAGCCAGTCCCCATCTTCATTCTCTTTGCCAATATTTATGCCCTCTCCTTGTAACAGCTGTGACACAAGAGCTCGAAAATGCCCCTGTACAACAACTCTAAGAGGCTCCTTATTGCCTTCATTTTGTTTCTCCTTTGCTGGAAACATGCTAGAAAGGCTACTGTTTGTTGAGAATATCACACCTGAATCCCCAACCTCATCATCTTCATCATCATAAGAAAAGAAACCACTCTCTGCCTCGTCATTATCATCTTCAGGCGGTGGTGGGAACCATATAAGACCATTGTTTTCAAAATCCAGTGGCCTTTGTGACTTCTCAGTCTCACATTGGCTCCTAAAAATAGATATATCATCTGAGCAATCATCAGAATTTGCTGAGTTCTCAGTCCCTGTCCCAGGCCTTTTTAAAACAGGCATTGTTTCTTGACTAGGGAGAACGTCAAATTGAGACCCAGGTTTTTCCCCTTGCCTCTTCTGTACAGTTTGACCAACTCTAACAGGAGTAAATTCAATCCTACAGGGGCTGTCATTAGGGCTTGATCCCACTGACAATCCGTAAAACTCATGTCTAGCACTAACACTACTGGAATCTATATCTGAATTGTCCTGACAGTATTCACTTGATGGGCTTAAAAAATGCCTTACAGAATCCTCTGCCTCTTCATCACTCCTATATGAAGATCAGTGTACACAGAGCAAATATTATACACTAATGGAGACCAAAATATAGAGCCAGAAGAGGAAAACGAAAAAATTGTACAGGATGTTTCGAGAATTTTTGAAAACCACACACTACCATGAAAGTTTGAGAAAATCACACAACAATAATAAACTAGGCAGGAAAACATTAGAATAATCAGTTGGTAACACAGAAAATAAAAATGCTACTTGGTACCGTGTCTATATTCAATTTAGCCAAGTTAGTAGTAAGACTTAAAACCATATCCATAGCATAGTGAACTATTCAGTCTTTTACTTGAAAAAAGATCAAAAGGAGATAGCTTTAAAATAATGCAAACCAACACTACGACATTGAAGGGAATCTGACGGAAAGCTTACCTACTCGAAGAACAACGTACAAACACTGGAGATGGATGGGCACTAAATGAGGTCATACTTGCATTAGTCCCATGGGGGGAATATCCGCATTCACGAACTTCAAGATACCGTGCAAAATTATCACTCTGCATCGATTCACTCTCAGCAAAACACTTGACTCTTTCACCACTAAAGCACGGTGATCGTGGTTCGGGACTTTCTCGAGGAGAAGCAGAAGGGTGCACCTTTTCATTATGTTTTCTTCCACATTCAAGCCCCACTCGAGTATCAGAACAAAACTTGCAATACTTCATGAGACTCTCCCCATACCCACTCTTGACAGCATCCACAATAAACGATTCATAGCCAAAAATACATTGTCCACAAAACCACCGACCACAAATTTGACAGTGGTATCTATGACAAAGACCAGTGAGGTTTCTGTGACATTCACAACACATCTTGGAACTGTTATGAGGCATTTCAAAGTGGCCACGTACACACTGCAAATCCGTTGATGCCCAGGAAATCCAAGACCTAACCCTTTCTATTAGATCTAAAAGCGAGCTATCAGGTATTCCCATATATGTGATAATCCACAAGAGAATTAGAACCGGATCTCCTCCTCAAAACTAAAATTGTTTTTCTTTTCTCCTAAATTTAGTATTTGACTTTTTTTCACAAAAGAAAAAAGAAAATAAAAGAAAGCGAAAATACTAAGGACTAAACTCTTAAAAGAGTAAAGTGTTACAACAACAAACCCACAATAAAAATGGTGGATGATTTTTGATTCAGATATACGATTAAATGAGGTGTAGAACAGATCTTGATTTCTTTCCCTTTCGTATTTTGATTGTCCCCTTTCCAAAATTGGAATACAAATAGAAGTAAATCCTCCAAAAATTAATAAATATTTCGAAGGAGGAGACAATCAATCAAGAGCTACACGATTTAACAAATCTAAGACTATATACAACCCACTAATAAGATCATACCACTGTAGTCCCTAATCCACTTTCATAAACAATTCAAAATTACAAAGTTAAAATCAAACAACACAATCACCCAACTCACTGAAAACTCAAAAAGCACCGAACAGATAAACCCTAATCAATACCAGAGTCTTCAAGTATGCATTTGACAACATATTCAAGCACCAAAATGATTCAATCCAAAGGTCCCACCACCAATCATCAAACCCTAAACTAAAAATCTCAAAGCTTCATCAACACTCCGTACAACTCACCCCAAGACTCCCAAAAGGAAAGTTTGACAGTTTGCAATAATAAACGAAAGCCGATCACAAAGATAAATGATACTGAGATGAAGTGTGTATGAAGCAACAGTGAAACCGAGGAAATAGAAAAAAAAAAATTATATAATTTTTTTCCTATTGAGTATGGAATTAATTAAATACTGGGAAAAATATGAATCGAGAGAAGAAGATGGAGTACGGAGAAGGTTCCATTTCTACCGGAATCGGCTCGCATCTCAAAGATATTGCTTGTAATTGAACCAGTACTACAATTTGCTCTTCTTCTAGCAAGAATATTATTACTATTTACCATCTTTGTTCTCTCTTTTTCTCCTTCTTTTCCTTTTCTCTACTTTTTCATTTCATTTCTCTTCTTTTTCTTCCCAGGAAGTTCTCTATGTTTTCTTTTTCTCTCTCCATCTGCCTGCCTTGTTGTTAAAATATTGGTTTTAAAAAAGCACCCACTTTCTTCCCTCTTCTCTTTCTTTATTGTTTATTGTTTATTTATTTTTAATTTTTCTATTTAAACTAGGTTATATTTTTAAAAACTTATTTGTCTTGTTTCTGGCTGGTCATAATTAGTCAGCATGATGCGTATTTACGGTTAAAAGATTCATTAACGAGAAGTTATTGAAAATTTTAACATTATAAATATCAAATAATACGTTGTATTGATATATTTAATTATAATTTACTGTACAAAAAAATTGGAAAAAGATTGAAAGTGTTAATTATTTTTTATATCCATAATTTATAAATTTAGTTATAAATATATTTAAAATATATATTTAATTATAATTATATTTAAAACATATAAATAAAAATAAAAATGTGTCATAATTACCCATATTGAACATATTTGTAACTAATTTTATGCATTTTATGGTGAATATAAAAGTTAACTAACACATAAAAAACAATAATGATCTATTAATTGTGATCTAAGTATATAAAAATATATTCGAGACATTACAAGTTCATTAATTATTAAAAATCAAATTTAAAATTAAAAACTATAAAAAAATAAAGTATATGAATACATGTGTATTTTTTGAGTTGATATAAATTCTTAAATAAATTGCTATATATTTACACTTATCAAAATTAGTATTTTTTAAGCCATAATTAATTTAGAAAACACATAATAACTTAAAAAATTCACGTATATATATATATATATATACTTTATTTTTAATATTATTTTAAATTCTTAACTTTTCAATAATTAATATATTTAAAATACGCTATTAAAAAATAATAACTTTTATATACTTTAATTATAATTAATAGATTATATTATTATTTTTCCATACTAAAATTGTATGATACCAAATAATGTATCATAGTATCTATCATAAAAATATAACAAATGTATATTGTAATATGATATACTTCTTCTTCTTCTCTTTTTTTATAAGATGTATATCAAATAATATATTACAGTATATATTATAAAAGTATAACAAATGTATATTATTTGACATACATGTGAATAAAAGTATATTTTTATTCTAAATATTTTTTATTATATTATATTTTATTAGTTTTTATATTAATAAATATATTTTTATGTGTATTAATAAATATTAAAATATTTTTATAATAAATAGAACAAATTTAATTTTTATAAATAATTATTTTAATTATTTTATCGTATATTAACTTTATATTATTATCTTTAAATAATCCTTTTACTTACACAAATAGTGACGTTTCATGTTTTCCATATTTATCTATGTAATGAAGGGAGCAAATTCAATTAATTTATTTATAAACAAAGTATATTGATATTAAATTAATTATTTTTAACTTAATATTTCATATCAATTAAAAAATAAACGATTAATATATATATAATTTGTTAATATCATTCAAATCATTCAAGTTTATGTTTAAATACTATGACACTATCGTAAATTATCACGCTAGTTATACAATAATTATTATAGTAAATTTAATTCTAACTAAAATAATAAATTATTTATTTATTTTATTTAAGATTATGTTTAGAAATTTTTCTACAAAATTTAAACTTTAATTTTTTAACTTATTTATAATAAAAACAACATAAAATAAATTATATTTAAATTTTTAAAATAACATTAATTATTATTCGATGTTCATATTATTATATAATTATTAAATTTAAATAATTAATATAACAAAAAAAATCAATCTTGAAAATTTGACTAAGTATAGTGCTCTTAAAATTTAAAATAATATCATTAACAAAATAATGGTATATTGGGTGAATATTTTTTAAAATTAAAACATGTGAACACATGAACCATAGTTTTTAAAACAATGGTTATAATTAATCAAAATTGTGGGGATTGATATTCGCGAGAGAGAGAGAAATGTTATAATATAGAAAAAAAACCTGATAATTAATTAGGATAAGAAGATATAGATTTTTTGAAACATGTCTTTAAATTCGTAAGCAATAAAAAAATAGAGAAAAATAAATAAGTACACAACTAAATAGCATAGTACAAAGCAGGTAAAAATAAACTTAAAGACATGACATAAGAGAATAGAAACAAAACAAAATATGGAAAACCAAAAAAAAAGAAAAGTGGTAACAGGTAAAAATGAATTTTTTTATTACAATCAGAACATTATGTTAGCAGCATATTCGAATCAAATTCTAATTTTACTAGTACTAATATTAAAGTAAAATATATGAATACAACGTTATAACGATATAAACTCACGTAAAAATCTTATCTATGTGTTAATATCTTCGGATTGCTTTAAAAAATAAAAAAATTACTATATATAATAAATTAGTAGTATATAAATTAATAAAAGTATTAAAGTCAATTTATATTAGATCGTATTATCTTGATATATAGATCTACAAATTACTAAAAAATCACTTCATAAGGTACAACGCTTGTGTTGTATCCACTCTGATACTTAAGTTAATTTCTAAGTAAAAAAATTAAAATTTGAGAATTTGATAAGTTTGTGATATAAGTTTGTGTGTACCTTCTCAAATTATAAGGATCTATTTAAAGATTTTAGCAAATTATGTAATGATATTAATTCATTAATATTTAAATTTATAATATTTTAACATTAAATTAATTAATATATAATTATTTGTAATATTAATGACCTTCCATAAAAGATACTCGATTGTACACTAACTATACTCATTTAAATTTTCAATGTCCTCGTGGTCCAATCAAATGAAAACACGTATATCTAGTGATTTTTCCATCCAACACAAGTCCTTAGCCTACTTGGGCTATTTTTGGCTAGTTATCTCACCCAAATAAGGTGACTCAATTATAGTTGGTTATGAAGCTTACCATTAAGAACCTGAGATCACAAGCTTTCTAATGGCTGCCAATATGCCTCAATCAAATTCTGATATCTTTGTAGCTTGATTCTACCTTATATTTTCTCAATTTATACCCTTGAATTGTGAGTTGATGAGAGGTTAAGTTAGATTGGACATGTTAGTATATATAAAGATCTAGTTGTTATCAATCTCACTCAACTCTTAGTGAGAAATCAAGTTTAGAATATTGTAAATAACTTTTTTCTTCATTTTTTCTTTAACTTGCATAAATCCTAGAGGCTTAAAGAACACTGTTACTCATACAACTTTTTTCCTTTTCTGTTTCTATAGATCTAAAACGGTAGACCAAGGATTTTTTTAAGGATCTAGGAGTTTATGTCTCTCTATTTCAACTTTGATAAACCTACTTCTTAGAATATAATGTTTGTTGGTAAAACCTATAAACACCACCACAAAAAGGGATCCAGGAAAAAGAACCGAGATGCAAATAAATCCAAAGATAGGAATGGACACCGAGACAAATATGATTATGATCGATGCAAAATTGCAAGTGCATAATATTATAATTTTATGATAAAGTGATAAATAGAGTATCGTTCTTAGAGATTGGTAACTTACTTTTGACAAATATCAAAATTATGTTAATCTCAATTTTATCTAGAAAATTCACTTGTATTGTTGTAAATGAAATTTAAAATAAAACTAATTTAAAGAAAGATGCACAAAAGAAAATAAATATATTATTTAAAGATCAAATTAATTGGAAAAAAACTTCTAGGAAATGGATTTCACCTAATCCCTCTCTATGCTTTACTCATTTAGTTAATTGAATTTAATTCTCTCTGTTTGTTAGCAATCTCCAAAAATATCCAAAAGCCTCTTTCGATAGTCAGTTCAAAATAATCTTGTTCATTAATTTACACAATAATATGCAATTTAATAAAACAAGAAATCATTAAGACCAATATTTTTTAAAACTACCCAAGTTCATACAAGTCTTTCGATGTATATATTTACCTATGTCAAAATATTTCAGATCTATCCTATAATTTCCTATTTCGATAATAAATCACAAGACTAAAATCATTTAATTAATGATCAGTTAATTAAAAGTATTAAATTTAGAATAAATCAGAGAAACATGAAGAGAAATAATTCAAATTAACATAGAAAATCAAGCATAGTTTAGAATTAAATTACATCTTTTTTCCTAAAATGAAGATAAATTAGTTCATGCTAGAAATTAAATTAAACATAAACAAATTCACCATAATTTTCTGAGAGAAATTGAAAGAAAATTGACTCGCAAAAAAAATCTATTTTCGCCTTAATTTTGTATGGATATCCTCTCTCTTTTTGCATTTCTTCTTTTCTTTTTCTTTTTATTTTTTTCGTCACTCGCGACTGTTCTCTTCTATTATTCTACTTTTTTTGTTTCCTCTAATAATAATAAAGTGTGATTGGAAAGTGATAAATTAAAATTAAAAAGTAATAAATTATATCAAATTATACAACTCATCAAACTTGTACCATGTAACGTGGGACAAGAAGAACCCATATTTAAGCCAAGATAGGACATAACAACAAAACCAGCAAGAGTTGGGATAACAGGCCAACGAGGAAGACCGACCACTGATGCTCAAGTTTTGTATTTATAAAATAGTTTTGAAGTATACAAATCACTTGTAATAAATGATAAGTATACTTCGAAGATCGGTCTAAAGAGAAATCATATGATTTTTAAATAATTCAACATATTGTTAAAAAATGAAAACTAAATCTAAATATTATGTCACAAGATTTGTATTTTTGAAATATCTAAACTAATTACATAAAATTAAAAATATATTTAATAAATATCAAGTAAATAAACATTTAATCTCAATGAAGAATTTATAAAATATATTAGTTAGTTAATTATATTTACTCATTATTAATTAGGTTGTTAAAAATTCAAATTTAGACTATTGATTCTCTCTTATATATACAAATAGGCATTCGATCGGGTCTATTATTTATTATTAATTAAAATCACTTACCATCTTCAGTATGATCTAGTAGTTAATTTTAATTCAATTATGATTCTTTTCTAAGAGATTAACAAACTATTTAATTGTCGACTTTGGTCAACTCAAATAATTTAAACTCTTATCAAGATGTCTAAGTTAGGTTAATGATTTAATTATCTCAAAACTAACTTTAGATCTTAAAACTATTACTAAAAATATGTAATCAATGTATTTTTAAATAATAATTCTTTTAAAAAAATTTAAAATAGAATTTTCACTCTAATATACAATTGATATAAAAATATTTACCTATTTTAATATTTCAAAAGCATAACAATATTATTAATATTCTATACTATTTTCAATCAAACATGCTTATAATTAATAATTGATTGTAATTTAAAAATAGCATTTAAAATAATACATAAAATTAATCTAAAAATAAAAAAATACATTTAAAATTTATATCTTAAGCGTATCCTTCTAAATATAGAGTTTCAGTATTATTTATGTAATTATAATACCTCTAAAAGATTTACCAACACTGTTTATTGAATTACAAGATAACTACTACATAAACTTAAACTATGTTAAACTCTCAATTGAGAGAAGAACTAATATAAATCTAAAAACTAAAGAAAAGTTTAAGAGAGCTTAAGAGAGAGAAGAGCTTAAGGATGATGGATTATTTTGCAATTAGGGTGAATGGGGATTTTATAGGTATGAAAAATGCTACAAGTAGGAGAAATTTATGGATAAGAAAATAGGGTACCATAACATACTTTCTTTGCGTCGTGGCATTATCTAGCATGTACACATTTTTACTCAAGATCCAATTACCTCGTGTCATGGCATGATAAAAGTGCATCGCGGCACACATGTTATTGGATTTCTAGAAACTCACTTGTGTTTCATCATTTACATTGATTTGGAACATACATAAGGGTTACATATGTTAGTCTTTTATGCTTTATGGTTGAAATGGATTGCTTCATGGTATTTTTCTTCGAGTATTAATCAGTTGAATTTTTTTGAAGTTAAAGATGCCTAAAAAATAATAAAATATTCTCGTGATTCCAAAAAGATATATTTGCTAAAAAATGATAAAATTTATGCAAATACAAATCTATTTTAATATTTAAAATTCATAAAATCACATCGTATTTAGTTCTTTTAAGAAATCATTAATCATGTGATCGATTGGGAAGGGACTAGATTGACCAACCACCCTTTACCATAATAGGTGGTTTAGAGGTCTAATCGACCAATTGATCAGTTGACCAGCTGTCCAACCAGGCGAACGACGTATAATTAATTGATCCTTCCTTTTTGGAGACAATAGTGTTTCTGGTGGTGCTAATGGTAATGATTCTTTCTCTAAATTCCATTCTAACTCCTCTTTTCAATGCAAATCTATGGATCTTATTGACATTTCTATATCTTTTTTTGGTGAAGTTATCCCTAAAGATTTATTGAATTTTGAACATAAGTGTAAAGCTGAATATGAAGTTGAATCAATGTCTTTTTCAAAATATCTTTCATATTATTAAACCTTTTTATTAATCTTAATATAATTTATATAGGTATCATGAATTTAAAAATAAACTTTTTAAACTTTTTTTTTTAAAAAGTGATATTAATCATAATACACTAAGTTATCAAATATAATGTTTAAATGGAAAAAAATCCAATTTAATTAGTATGTATTATTATTTTTATTTGTTGTAGTGTTTTCAAAGTTTCATACAATTTTTTTTTAAATAATTATAATTCCAAAATCCATATTTTCAGCATGCCTTCAAGCTTCTAACTCAATTCTAAGTTTTATTATTTTAAAATTATTTTTCATCAATCTATAATAACTAATTAATACCACTTTTCCATGTGCTCAATGCCTTAAGGTAAGAAATAAAACCACTCCACATACTCAACCCATATTTTATAGACGCAAGTTAGATGGCATGTCTCATGCAGATGCAAATCTTTACATCTAAAAGGCAAAAGGAGGTGTGGTAGTATTATTTTGGCATTAGTTTGGTGACGAGGCAACATCTACAAAGGTGTTTATCTACAACTATGGTGTGCCGAAAGATGATACTTTTCCCCATTTTTCTTTTTTATGGTTGGCGTTTTCTTTCTTAGACTATTATTTTGTTCTTCATTAATCTTGTATATATATTAATTTCTTTTCTTCTTTTCTTGACCATATTCAAAATTCTTAATAAGTCCTAGACCAATGGACACTCATTTTTATTTCACAAAAGTTACATCATTCCTACACACATAGTCATGCATTTCAGGATAAGAGCTTCGTTAAAGCAGCCAACCCTCGGAAAACCTTCCCATCATCAATCTAATCGTCATGAGTCAAAAAATTATCACAATTATTTTTATTATATATTTACACCATAAAAATATATAAAATATTTATTTTATTTTAATTATTAATTATATATTAATACCATTATAATTTATGCGATAAAAATATATAAAATATTTATTTTATTTTATTATTAATTATATATTAATATCATTATTGTTAAATAAAATTATTATGATGATGATAATAATTTAACCCTTGCGAATACCTCTCTGTTCTTTTGTTGAATTATTCTTTATGAGCACGTATTTGAAGATTCCATACGTCAAGCATGATAAAAAAAAAATCTTTCTTTTCTCATATGTCTGAAGTAGAGATTGTGATATGAGCATTAAACTTTTTTAGCTTAATCGTTTCATTTATTTTCTGCTCTTCTTTTTAAAATTTCCATTTGTTTGCTCCTGTATATTGCCAAATTAGAAAGTCTCCTTCTCGAACTCAATCTCCATGAAAGCTAAAATGGAGGATTCATAAAATAATGCAGACAATGAAGATGCCAACGATGAAGATGGGTGAGGTTGTTGTAACTTTCTAGCTTTAAATCCCAACATGTACACCGACTATGATAAGAACAGTGAAGACTAGAAATGGTTTTTACCACGAATAAGAGGAAGATTTTGAGTTAGTTGTACAAAAGATTTTTATAACGTATCATTTTATCAATTGATTCAATTAAGCACCAAGTAAATAATAATATAGAATAAAAAATGAAAGTTTAAAAATATTATCTTCTTAAATAATGTAGCATTATTCACATGTAAATTTTGACCTTTCTTTTAAAAATTTGATGTGTTTCAAAAAATTAACTTTGTTTTTATCTAATTGTATTCTTAATCTATATTTATAGAATGAAAATTCCTCAATTAATTAAAAAAATTAATGTGCACTTCCCTTTTATTTAATTTTATTTAGAAAATTAAACTATCCAAAAAGAAAATATATTTATATAATCTTTATTAGAATTAAAAAATTCAAAATATAATTTGAAATATGTATTTGAATTTTTTTGTTACAAATCAATACAATTGTTAACACAAGTGTGTAGTTTGTTTAGTTCCTGTAATTAAAGATTTCATACATTTTTATATTGTAATTATTGAGATGAACTCATTTAATTATATAATTTAAAAATATGATTAATTAAGTTAAATTTTATAAAAATTTAGATTTTAAAAATAAAATATGATTTATTTGTTTTATTAATAAAAAATATTTTAAAAAAGTTAACATCTTCGATCTCTCTCCTACATTCACTGTCTCCTTCCCTTCTCTCATCAATAATTTATTAATAAAAAATTAAGAAAAAGAAAGAATAAAAGGCAAAAGGGGAGAGAGATAAGAAGGGGTAGGGTTTCCTTTAAAAAATATTTATTAATAAAATATATAATATTTATTTTATCATTAAAAAATTTCAATTTTAAAATTTTAAATTCAATTAATTATAATTTTAAATTATAAGATTAAATAGGTTCACCCAAATAATCATAAGATAAAAGTTATGAAATTTATAGTTATACCACCGAAAGCACTAGATAAATAAAAATCATGATAAGATAGAGAATCATACTATCTTGACTGTAAATTAATCTCACACATATGTGTAGTTTGTTTTTAGTGATTATCTTTAGAATTTTGCATATTCCAAATATAAATGGAATTTTTTTCAAAACTCAAGATTATATTAAATGAGTATTATATCTAATATAAGAGATAATTTTGTATTTAATGGAGTGCATGAATATGCACCGGAATAGATAATCACTTATTTTTTATTTTTATGTATATATAAAAAAATGAATTAGAATTATGGACAAAATCAACGACTTATATTAATAAAAAATATATAATATATTATATGTAAGATGTTTTTTACTAAAATAAAATGTGACATGAAAAATAATTAATAAATTTTATAATAAACACAAAAAATAAAACCTCTACTAAAAATAATAACTTTTTTTTGTCATTGTTGTAAAAATATTAAATCAAACATTAACATTGAACACTAAATTTCAAAAATAAAGTGGAATTACGTGCAATCTATATCCTTCCTTTTCTACGAGAAAAAAGAAGAAGAAAGAAGCCAAATCCAAACTTGTGATTTTTTCCCCTTCTTTTCTAAGTACCCCTTTCAGTTTGTGAAAGAAAATTTGCATTAATTTATTAAAATTATAATACATAACAAAATTTAATTATAAGATACAAATAAATAAAATTAACAAATTAATATTAGCATATAACTATCATTTTTTATCATTTCAATGATAATAATAACAATAATTACATCTTAAATTTCATTATTTATTGGATTGATACTAACAATGTTTTTATATATTTAATCCATTTATTTGAATCTATGATAAAATCCACGGCAACAATAATCATAAAAAGAAAAGTAAAAAGGAAGACATAGTCTTACATTAAAAAACATCTTGAAAACTAATAAAAAATATTTCAAAAATCCAATTAAAATAAGTCTAGGTGAGAAATAAATCCTCTTAAATTAACGTTTGGAGAGAAATTTAACACAAATTATAATAATTTTATAAAACCTAATAAAAATAAAACAAACCTGTTCGTATTGAAAACAAACTTCGGAGAGATTGTTTTTCTAGGAGTATTTATTTATTTTTATTATCAAATCGAATATAATAAAAAATCCAGCATTTTTAAAAATAAAAAAATATTAACTCCCGCATATAGTGCCCCCAAGTAATAATACGTCTGTTTGGTGTAAACCTTAGACGTCAGTCCAGTGAATAAGAAATTTGTTTTTTTTTTTTTTGCTTCAAAAAGTCAATAAGTAATTAAAAAAAGAAAGATTAGAGCATTAAAAATTCATTTAAACGAGAAGAAAAAAAATCATTATTTTATGCAACTTTCATTTGACTAAGACTAACTATGGCTTAGATGATATGATTTTCTTATATTAGTGAAGGATTCATATTTACAAGTATTAATGTGTCATAGAATCTTATTAATGTTTTTTCTGTATAATATTTATATTATATTTATACATATGAACTAATAAAAAAGTATTATATACAATTAATACATTTGCATGTACTACAGTATATAACAAATAAAATACTGTTTTTAGAAAATAAGTTTTAATTATAAACTTTTTATCATTATTATTTTCAGTGTAAGAACATAAAATTGAAGCAATTACTTATTATATATAAAGCTTTAAATTTTATAATGTTTATGTAATAATAAAAATAATTATAAAAAATTTATATACATATATTTGATTGATCCACGACAATATTAAAAAGTCAAATGATTATAATCAACGTACACTCACCTATATCTTTTATCATTTAATTCAAAAATCAATATTTATGATATCATCCTATTATGTATGATATCATTAATATTATAAATAATTATATATTATTTAGTATTTAACATTATAAAATTAAATATTAGTTGCTTAAGATTATTTCATACACCAAAACCTTTAAAGGTGTCCACACAACTTGAAAAGATACGCATAAATTCATATTATAAACTCTCTCAAATTTTCCTCTAATCTTAATATTTTTTTTCAAAAACTAATTTATGCATCAGAGTGAATAAGACATCTCATATTAACGTATCTTCTGATGTGGTTTTGTAGAAATCTACAGGTCTACACGTCAAGAAAATGCAACCAAATAGAAATTGATGTCAACATTCGGTACTATATGTAGGAAAGAAATTTGGTGTTCAACTAACTGAGTTAGTGAAAACTCAAGAATATTTATCATGTTCTTTTTGTTCTTCTCTCTATTTGTCGTATTCTTCATTCATTTTTCTTCTAATAATGCGTTAGAGTCGTGGAATTACTAGCATGAGCTCCCAACATGTTCCTAATGATATGTCAACCTTCCGACATATTCATGGCTAGGATGACATCCATGTCCAATCCCTTAACAAGCTCCAAAAGAACAAGAACACCTAAAAGGACAAGCTCCAAAAGAACAAGAACACCTAAAAGGAGCTCAACTGCCTTGATTCTAGGTTGCTAGCTCAAGTACCTTAGATCCAAATCAGGCAATAAACTCCCAATCAGGAACCAAGCATTTAAATAAAAGCTAGATCTCAGGATAAGTCATGCCCTGATCACTAAGCCATCTAAGGAGACCAAACATCTCATATTTTCATAATAAGAACTACACAAGGCTACCTAAGAGGAGTTAGATCAGCCTACCATGGTAGAAGCCACCCAAAATAGGCATATAATCATCCATATAAAAATGTACTTCAACATGCATTAAAATGAGATAAACTAGTCTATAAAGACGAGTGGAAAATAGAGAATCCATGTAGACCAACTAGGAAGACTAGCCTAGTTTACCAAACATCAGTTAGCATTAAGGTTTTACAACTATGGAAAATAAAGGTATCAACCATTTCCTAGTGATCACCATCCTTACAGATATGTCTATAGTTATAGTTGTTAGACATATATCGCTCTAGTAAAGTAGAGATTAACATATGAAGGAAGATAAGGCCTTAGTAGAGAATCATACCACATGGGGCTTTGTTGTTTAGAATATTGCCTCCAAGGTTATGATTCCAGAATGTTACCTCTCAGGCTGCGTAGTTTAGAATGCTACCACCTAGGTCGCATTGGACTTGATGACGTGCTACCTTCTAGGTCATGCTACTAAGATAAGATACCTCTCAAATCACATCGCCTAGCTTGCCATACTTAAGGATTATGGATCCTAGCTATATCAATTGACTATGAATCTAGACCATATCAAGTGATTAAGCATCTAGGTCACACTCGGTGACTGTGAACCTATACCATATCAAGTGACTGAGCATCCAAGCCATACTCGATAATTGTGGACCCATACCACATCAAGTGACTGAGCATCCGTACCATACTTGGTGACTATGGATCTAAGCTATACATGATGAGACAGATATACTACTTTTCAAGTAATGTCATTCAGAACCATCACCTTAGAATGAGAAATCCAAATCATCGCCATTAAGGACATGCCAAACAAGAAGCAACTTCTTACTACATCTCTAAAGATGTGACTAGTGTTGTATCCAGAACACAAAGTTGCTACAAAATTTGTAAATGAAGATACTTTCCAAAGAGGTCACCTATTCCTAAATTTTTAATGATTAAGCATTCTTAACTACAAAACTCCAAAGAAATAGTTATCTAACAAGATTGCTTACCCATACAAACAATAGTTTTTCCTTGTATTCTTTCACTTTTAGACTATTTATATAATAAGTGATAATATTTAGTTGTACAAATTTACAATTAATTATATATTTATACAACTTGATATAATATGCATATAAAAAATCAATACTACTATTAAAAATGGGATATATAATACAATCACTTAATAATTCAAGACATAAAAGCATATTAGTTAAAAAAAAATACTTTAAGAGGTAATATTGAACCAACCTTCTTACTTAGTAGATGCTTTGCTCTAACATAACAAATGATTTTTATTGATACATAAATAACATGTTTACTTTTTGCCTATTCACATTGATAATAATTTTGATTTTATAGGTATATTACAATACATTCATAAAAAAGAGTAATTTTATAAATGTTTTTTTAAAACAATAAAAATAACACACTTAAAATTTGTAACCATAAAAATAACAACTTTTATGTCTATTTCATACATTTTTACTATAATTTTTTTTCATATCATTTTATTTTGAACGTTATATAATTGGATACTATTTAAATTGAATTAACATTATTTAAATTCGTTCAATATTAAACATATTTTAATTAAATATAATTTAATATTATTAGGATTTATTTTTATTATTATAAGTTTTATAGATCTTATTTTTTTTTAATTTTCAAATTTTTTTATAAAAAAAGTTTATATAAAAAATACTTATATTAAACCAACATGGGTGCCATACCATTCATACTCTACCAAGTAATTTGTCCTAACAAAAGAATGATTTATTACGAGAATTCAAGATCTTGGAGTTATTCACTTTTGTAATTTACGTGGTAAGGTTTCTTAGGTATGGTCGGCTAAGCCATCTTAAATCACATTGACTGCCTAGTGCCTAGTGCCTAGGCATAAAGTCCCAATAGATTTATTTCTTCTTCTTCCAGGCCTAGGTGGAATTAGCCGATTAGAGTTCTATATATATATATGCTTGGTGGGTAAATATCTCAATCACAATTATCAAAGTGCTAATTAACACCATGAAAGATTTATCTGATTAGTGGAGGTGCAATTTTTTGTTGAATTTTTACTCATTAATGACAAAGAATAAAATCCCTTAAGAGTTGTTGATGTTTTAGAATTAGATAATTATAAAATTAATTTCATGGTTCGGATGATATTAGGCTCACTTTTTGAAAAAGTTGGGATGGCTGTATTCTAAACTAACAGTCAGACGGTCATTATAAAAGTTCTTCATAGTCAACTCTTTATTATATTATATTTAATTAGAAACGATATTTACTTGGGTATATATATTTCAATCAATTTGCCTTTGATATTTCAGGCAAGCTCATTTTCGAAACAAGACGACTCTATGATATAATTTATTTATTTATTTATTATTATTTTTTCTTCCGAAAAGTATAGTGTTTCCATTACTTAGAACACAAAAGCATCAATCATATCTTGCTATTCCAAAACAGATAATTTATATTAATTAAGTGGCATAAAATGTGATTTTTGATTGTAAGCACCACAGGACATTCAAAACTTTAAGTTCTTCGGTTAAATATATATATAATTCATTGGAAAATACGCCTCAAGTACCTAAAATAATATTTAAAATGTTAATGTATGGATCAAAATATTAAGATTTAGATTTTATAAAAATATCAAAGTTATTTTCACTGTTGATAATTTTTTTTTAAAAATTCACAAAAGATATGAAAACCTTTTAATATTATAATTTTTTTTATATTAAACTTGATAAAATAACATAATTAGAATCAATTAATTAATTTTAAACTAATTTTTTATTTAAATATACTTAGGGAAATTTGTATTATTATTTGTTGATTGTGGTTTCAATTTAGTGATTTTAAAGAAAAAGAAATAATAATTAAAGCTATAGGTGATTTCCGTATTTCATCTTAAATATACCATACTTAAATACAGTGTGAGAAAGTTGGTGATATTTTAAAACCAATGAATTATTATCCTCTTAACTTCTTGTTTTTTGAAATTACATTAAGTCTTTAGGAAAATTAAAAAATATATATTATAAAACTTATAACAATAAAAATAATATCTAATAACATTGAATGAGATTTAATTAAATAATGTTTAATATTTAATGGATTTAAATAATATTTTTAATATTTTTTAATAATAAAAATATATGAGATAGATATAAAAAATATTATTTTTATAATTATAAATTATAAATATGATATTTTTTTCTTCTTACAACTCTTTATTGCCTTTTAGATGATATAATTGAGTTAAAAAATATATTATTTTCGTATGTATAGAAGCAATAAATGTGTTACTTGAAGAAGTCATGATTTTCTGGTGCTTCCCAACAAAATTCACATGTATAAGGGTAATTTTACTTTACATAGATTTATTGCGATACAAGGTATTATTTATTATACCTTAAGTATATTTTTTATTAATTATATTGTATTTTCTTTTTATTTTTTATTATATAATTTGTGTTTTTTAGAGAAATATTTGCACTATATAAATTTTATTAGTTTAGGATAACACATCATCACATATTCTAGTAATAATTAACAATTACTTTTTAGCATTTTAATTTATATATAATTTTTTTTATTAAAATTTTTTTAATAATTTTTTAAATTTAAATAACTGATCAAAAATACAATATATAGTGACATGTAAGATATATTTTCTGCAGAATTTTTCATGGTGTGATGCTATTTTTTATTTTTATTTTTTACCCCGGAGGGTTTGATAGTAAATAAAATACACCCTTCTTCAAAGGATTTGATAGTATTGTGGCTATATAGATGAATACGAATGGAACAATATTGGGCAGGGTGGCCCCACCCCGGATGGTTTGATAGTCTTCTTCTTTTTCAATACTAAGAATGATATGGACGGAAAACAAAGATTTCAAAAATATATTTATATTTTTATACAATGATTTTATTAATTTGTATAAAAAGTGAAGGTTTCTATTTCATGGTATACCTTCAATTTTTTTAAATGACCTTTACTTTATTTTTCTCAATAAATTAAATTAAAATTTATTTTTTTATTAAATAAATGATGTCAATATATAAGTATGATTTGAACTTGAAGTTACTATGATGGGTGAAGAATTATACTAACTAGAGTAAAAACTAATCCATGACTTCAATTAGTATTTTTGATTTATTATTTAATTAAATGTATAAATTAAGATGAGATATTAATAAAATTCATGAAACAATTTATTAATTTTTAAAATTATTTTATTTTTTTTACTTAATTTTTAATAAGATGATATGATATTGAAACAATATTAATTAAGATATTTTACTTGTAACTAATGAGTCTAAACGAGACAAATAAAAATATAAAAATAATAATTTATAATATAATTTTAATAAGTAAAAAAATGATAATATACTTTACATCTCTATACTTTACTATGATGTCATTTGTATGATTCATGTACGAACCAAATTATTCTTAAATAATTTTTTTATTATTTATTGTCTACCTAAATAATTTTTTTCCTATTAAAGGTAAAATTGAGAAGGATATTACCTACAATTTTAATAATCCCCTCTATTCATCAAATTCATGTAAAAGCTTTGTAATTCATTTTTTAAGTTTTATGTATACACAAGATGATTGAAAGTTTTATTAGAAAGGCACAAAATTAATTAAAATACCTTAAAAAAACTCAAATTCCATTTCTCATAAGCTTATAGCTATCTCCTTTGTCTTTTGCCATATACTGACTCGTGTAAAAACAAAACTTGCATGCAAATAGATTTTTTTTAATTATTGAATACCTAAATATGTTTTTATTTCTATTGCACATTAATAGAGAATGATAATACTTACAACATTAACAGTTCATACTCGGTTTCGCATCTCCCTTTTACATATTGTAAATATAGATTTATCTATTGGGACAACCAATATGTTTATATTATCAAGCAAAAGTCATGCAATTTATTATTATTATTTTTAAATCTGGTAGTATTATTACAAAGACACATAAACAAATGCAAATACCTTAAAAATATTCAAATTCATCTTTTATGTGTATTTTAAAATTAAAATTTTCAATATAAGATTAAACAGTACGTATTATTATCTAATACAACTATAATAAATACATGTATTCTTTAATTAAGTATATTAAAATTATTAAGTTCAAAGAATTCATTATTTATAATTTAATCACACTTTAAGATACTATATTTAATTTCACATCAAAAATATATTTAAAATGTAATATTTAAAATACAAAAAGAAGAAAAATAAAAATAAATATAGTTCAACTTAGTAGCTAATTTTCCATCAAATTTATTTTCTCATATTTTTACATATTATTATTTATGTCAATATCTTTTTTATAGATTAATGATTTAATTTTATTAGAAATTTTATTTTTTATATATTTTTTAAATCTATACAATTTAATTTAAAATATATATTCACTCATTTACCATTCTAAATTAAGTGAAGGTGAATCGAATACACATCCAAGAAATATGAAGTAACACCTTTACTATCAAGATATTAAGGGGTTTTTTATTTGTTTGAACAATTAAATATAATTAAATAAATATATATATATATATATACATATTTTATTTATATAATTTAAATAAAGAAAATATAAGTTGTAATATAAGAATTTTTTAATGATATTTTATATTTGTATCAATTGTTTTAATTTTATTAAATAATTATCTAACCACTTGCCTCAATACCTAATTATATTTATATTAAAATATTTTAAATAAATAATAAAAATAACATATTTATAACTAATAAATACAAATATAATACTCTCTTATAATAATCTCATATAATTTTACTATTAAAAAAAATTTGTCTTATTATTCACGTTAATAACATTCAATTGAATGTTGTTCAAAACGAACTATAACTATTTAGATTATTTTAATGTAAATTTTTTTTTAATTAAAACATGTTTGATATTATTAGGTATTATTTTTATTCTTATAAGTTATATATAAGTTATTTTTTTTTAAATCTAAATTTTTTCACTAATCACTTAAAAGATGCTTGTTTCTCCCTCCGTACCTAGTTAAATTAAAATATTTTTCGTTAATCACTTGAAACTTTCCCCCTAAATTTTCACTTCGACTTGAATTTCCTTATAGCAAATATGACGCCTCTGTACATGGGATATATACATGAACAATACGATTGTTAGGTCAGATTCAGGTCACATTTTAAATGATCCCCCTGTGCAATAACTTTATGAAGCAACCCATTTGAATCCCAATAAAGAATGACATTAATAAATTCAAACATATATATATTCACAAAGTTACTAAAATTAATTGTTAAGCATTAAAGTTATTGAAAAGAGTTGCTTTGCAATGCTAAATAGCTTTGTGTTTCATTTAAGTTTTAAGCTTATTTAATATTAAATTTTCATTTCGTCTAACTTAAGTAAGAATTGAGAGGAATGTAAAATAACACATATATTGCACCAACCTTGTTATAATTATAATGTACTACTTAGCGAAATTTGATTGAAAAATAAATAAATTTTCAATCTATTTAAATTATTAGATTTGGACTATAGTGTAAATTATGATGAAATATCTTATTAATCTATGATATAATTTATTAATTTTAAAAATTAATTTCATGTTATCCAACTTATTTTTCATGAATTGAAATGATGCAAGTTGTGATATCTTATTAGTCAAAAATGAAAATAAATAGAATAAGTAAAATAAATAAAAATAAAAAATTGAAACATGGTTTTTTATGAAAAAAAGTTTAATAAAAAGAAAAATGATGAGATATTATGTTTAAAATGATACACATTAAGACTAGAATCTAAATGTAAAGGATAAGATGATATCAAAATGGGATGAAATAACATTAAATCATGAGCCAATTTTAGACATAAAATATAGTATGAGATGAGATAAAATAACTCAATTTTCATCTCTAATATAAAAACAAACTATTAATCGATCTATTATTTATTCTTTTATGAGTAAAGTTATATGATACTCCCTAATATTATTAGTGATTGTTGGTTTGATAAAATAGAAGTTGTTGTGAAAAGGAACAACCAATGCAGATATTTAAACAAAACACATTACCAAACCATATATATATATATATGGCAGGAGTAATAAAGAAAAACATTAACCAAATTTTCTCTACTTCTTCACCTTCCAAAGATATGAGTTCTACTGGCTTTAAATATTTGAGAATACAATTACAATAGGAGAACAAGATGAAAAGACATACTCTCTTTAGAATAGCACTTAAAGAGACCTTACAAGATTTTACACTCAACAATAGTGAAGAATCCTCTTTCTCTCTTTTCTAACATTTTTCTCAAAATGTCGAAATGTTCTCATAATGATCTATGGACAAATGAGAACTATACATAAGTCCGTAAGAACATTTACAATAATGCATTTAATGTAGATCCTCATGGTGTAGTCATATATGCCTTTAAATGTAATTTCACAACATGAATAAATTTACCGATGGTGCCTAATCACATAATAGGGTGTAATAGGGCACCCTGACACAAGTTGAAAATTGGGAGTTCAAGACCAAGTAGAACCTCCTTGAGTCAAGCTCAATTGAAGTTCGATTGATCTAGTACAATCAAGAATGCATAAATGAGTAGAATCTTCTCGCATCAAGCTCGATCGATCGAGCTATAAGCACCTGATCACCCTACCACACGCCTGGGCATTAGAGCATTTTCCTGGTGCTTAAAACTCCATCTTATATTTTTTTCACATGTATAATTGCTCATAATCTAACATGTGATGCTTGATTACACATGTTAGGTTTCATAAAAGTGTAGTTTTCTTTTTTAAGAGGAAAATGTACACTTTTAGAGTCCCCAAACTGTACTATGGGCTGTCTACATGAAAACAAAATTACAACGATCATGCATATATGTGAGTTGTTAACTTAAAGGATTGAATGGATGACACCCTTTTTGGGATAGTGGCAAAGTAAAATTTGCAATTGACTATTAGGTGGTTAGTAAAAACCAATTGAATAATTGACATATTTCGACCCAAAATATTGAATAGTTGACTTACAAACAAATTGACTAGTTGATAGAAAATTTCACTACAAAATAAGCAGCATGGGAAATCTAGCTAGTTGCTGTTATCATATTTATTTATTTTCCAAAAAAAAAAAAAAAAAGAAGGGTATTGTATCTCAACTCGTCTAATTTATTAGCCTAAAGATAAGTTGCACTGTCAAACACACCTATCAGGACCATTATTTAAACTGGTCACGCAACTGTTAAAAAAATGACAATTTGAGATTGAAAACTAAAAACTTCAGTGTTTTTCAAAAAGGTTTGGGCTAAATAAAAAGTGCACAAATCATTTTTTTTATGAATAATTGGATGAAAACAAAAAGGATGAGAAAATGGTACACCACCAATATATAAAATATAAATAATCAGATCATAACAACAATTTTAAATACTTTTAGCTCTACTATTAGAGTATATCCATTTAATATAAATGAAAATTTTCCAAAATCTCAGATTTTTTCATAAAATAGACATTAATTTTCCAAAATCACAAATTTTTTCATAAAATAAACACATAATGTCGTATGTTATTTTAAGGATATTTTTGAACTATTATTCTAACACAGTAAACATATCTAACATGAACATGTTCAGTGAAAAAAACCTAAAAAAATTAGAAAAATATGACCAAATCTTAAAATTATTGAATTAATAATTCCAGGACTAAAATATCAACTTATTAAAATAACATGATTAAATCAATCCAAAACCACAAACAAAAGCATATGCGTATCTATGCATGCATAAGCAGTACCTTAACAATAGTTAATATAAACCGAAGACTTTTAGAACAAATGAACAGAGAACAATATTGGATTAGTTCAAAAAAAAAAAAAAAAAGAGAGATCATATAGTTCTAAAGGATTACATGCATGCGTAAACCACAGATATGATTGTTCAGCCAAAAAAACACATAAATACGATAGCTCTTCGTACACAGATATACAAGTATACAACAGATGGCCAATCGGGAAGGGAGGGAGGGAGGAAAAGAAAAGAAAAGAAAAGGAAAAGACCTACAACAGATTAGGCAAAGTATTCAATTCAAGTTTTCTGTTCATGATGCATCAATATTTCAAAACGTGCCAGACATTCCAAGTCAATAAAAGAATTGAGCCATTAAATAATCAAATTTACATGCTATATACATATATTTACTTTACGTATAAACTAACATTTTATTTTTTGAACAATTCTATTAATTTCAAGAATTTAAATCTCAATAAAATAACAGCCGTAAGATTGACATGCTTGAGCCATCCATATAGTTAACTTTCTTCCTAGGCATGCAATTTTAAACTTAAAAAACTTATTTATATAGCAAGTTGTGATATATAATCACAAGGTAACAAATAATTATTAATTAAAATAATATAATCTATTTTTTTAACCTATAATTAATTATCAAATTAATTGTAAAAATACAGCTAGTGGTAAATAGACTTTTACTTAAATTTAATGATTCAAGCATCCTTCATGCATGTAAAAACCTCCCCAGACACTTCATTATCATGAAGCACAAATGAAAACCATTGTTTATACGAAAAATTTACACTAAAACGTTCTAGGAAATTGAATAATATAATAATACATATATATTTATAACTCAATTAAAAAATTAAACGTTCTTTTCCTAGTCTAATATTCCAAAATATCTTAAAGAAATAATTAGCAAGATGCAAACAAAAGTTGTGTAATATTGAACAAAAGATAATATTTTAAATATAGATAACTAAAAATGTAATTATCATAAAAAAATTATAGTTTTTTTTTTCTAAAAATAATAGTAACAAAAAAAAACATGAGATGAAAATAGTTATTCTAATATCAAAATTGTGATAAATTAAAACCGAACATATATTAATATTATTATTTTATATACATATAATTACATAAAAAAATATTTTAATAATAAAACATATAATATTTTATATAATTAAATTAAATTTTATTTATTTTACTTATATTTTTTATTTCAATTAAAAAATATACTAAATAGTTAAAAAACAAAAAAATAATTGCAATGTTTTAAATAACATAATAAAGTAAAAATTAACATTAAATTTTTTAAATTAAATATATTTTGAAATAAAAAAATTAAATACATTTTAAAATAAATATAAAAAAATAAAAACACATGATTAAACTATGTAAAAACTATTGACAGCTAATAAACGATGGTTATTAACCAAATGTACCAAAATTTGATGCACAATAGTTATGGTTATTAGCATAAATGTTACCGCCTGTCTCGCGTCCATTCATATATTGAATAGTCTTCACATAGAAACCTAGCCAGAGTAATCATTGTTGTGAAGTTTTTCATATGTACAGATGATCAGAGTTTCCTCGGACACTGTAATTAAGTTATTCAACTTATTTGATCTGATAAAACAGACTCTTATACAAAACATTCCATACAAATTAAACAACAATATGATTCCTGAAAACTAAGAGATACACTTGAAAACTTCGAGAGAAGATGCGATTCACTTTGTGGTTTGGTAGATAAGTCTCTACTCCCTCCTTCAAGTAACAGATTCGAACCAAATTAAATGCTATTTGATTAAAAAAAATAAACTTAAAGATGCATGGGAAGGTACCATTCTACCCCATAATTCTGCAAAACAAGGGATGTCATGCTCGTTTTGTGCGCCTTCCAACTGAAAGAGCCAACTCTGTATCAATCTTCAGGGAGATGTCAAGAGCTTTAACTGAGTGTGTCAAGGCACCACTGCATAACAGAATACATGGATGTAAAGAAATGGAATTAATTACTATCTTAAGCTATGTAAAGGGTGGGTACCATTCAACAACTTTTTTCCACCTACCATTGTGCCGAGAGGTACCACATCTAAGTTGCTTGTATTGTGCTTATAGTTATATACAATGATAAACCTATAATATACTGTCAAACTATTAACTATGTTTCAAATCTACTACAAAACTAAATTTCTTTCAATTTGTATCATCAAATTAAAAAAAATGTTCCATTCACACGAATCATTCAGTTATCCATCCATCTATACCGTTAAAAATATAAAAAAATCTAATAACCTCTAAAATTCACTGTTTATCATCTTTCTCACACAACCTTAAGCAAATTCACTGTCCATGTGTGCCCTTATGTTCATCATCTTCATACTTCGTTCTCTGTTTCATTACTAGCTGCATTTTGCACATGACCCTACGATTTGCGTGTGATTTCCCCCTGCAAGATCCGCCTCTAAACCTTTAAGGGTTTCCTTCTATCTTTCTAGAGCTCGAGTTTACAAATTCAGATGACACGTAATTAGCATGCTTAGATTATGTAGTGAAATTGAAATTCACAAAAGGGAACTAAAGTTTTTTTATATCTATTTTTCTATAATTCCTTCTACTGTTTTGGTGGTTCTAATTTAATTTAAACCATGTCTACAAATTCATATTTTAAATTTGATGGTAAAATTATTTAAAACACAACTATACAAGATAATTCCTCTCCAATTAATATTTGGGAAGGTGACTGTAAAGGTCCTATAATTATTCTAAAATTAACACTTAGATCTTATACTTATAAATGTAACAACTTAGTCCTATTATTATAAAAAAATGACTACATAAAGATAAATAACTATTTTTTATGTTTTTATTTATTTTTTTCGTCAATTCTTTTACTTATAGTTTATTTAAGTTATAATAGTATCTATCTAACTTAATTAAAAAATTAAAACAATAAAATAAATAAAAATTAACTTTGTTATTATACGGTCACTTTTTCGTAACAATAAGAGTAAATTGTTACAAAAAATAAGTAAATGACTAAAATGTTATTTTTGTAATAAATAAAGCAACCTAGAAGTCTTTTTCTCTTAATATTTAATTGGATGGTACTTATTATCGTGTTTAGTCCAAAATTTTAGAGATATATATTGACGGTAGAGAGAAAAAGGGCTACATTACTGTTAAAAATGCTATCCTAAAAGAAGACAATCCAACTTACGATAAATGAAAAGTTGAAGATGCCTTAATCAAGTATTGCCTCATTAATTCTATGACAAACAAACTGATCTCACTTTGATAAATGCATAACAATAAAAGAAGTTTGGGATGCAGTTAGGAAGAGTTATCTTGATATATCTGATTCCTCTCAAATGTATGAACTGATGAATAAATCTTTTCAATTTCGTCTTAGTGGTCGATCTCTTATTGAATACTACAACAAGCTAAACTCTATTTTTATGGAACTTGATTATCAAAGACCTAATTATATGTAGCATGCCAACGATATTGAAAAATTGAGAAAGCATACAACTGAGGATCGGATTTATATTTTTTTTACTAGATTGGATCAAAACTTGGATCGGATCAGTAGTAGGGTTTTGGTTACTTCTCCTTTACCAACTCTAAAAGAAGCCTATTCACGAGTCCATTGTGAAGTACAAAGACAAGTCATTATGGACACCGAGGGAAATCCTAATGCCTCAACCCTTATTGTCTAGAAGAATAAGAACCGCTCAAATCTTCCACCTACGGACAATAATTCTTGATTTTGCACCTATTGTGATCGTAATGGACATACTGCTAATATTTGTTGGAAGAAACATGACTATCCAGTGTCATTCAAAGTTAAGCAAGCTGACAAAAGAAAAAAACTGCTCAAGTTACGACTACTAACATCCATCTTCTACTTCTCAAGTTTCTCGAGTACCTACTCAGTGAGGTAATTCTGGCTCCAAACATAGTTAATGGCCAAAGGGAATGAAATGAAAGACCTAGAAAATCTGAAATATTTCTTGGACATTGAAGTTTCTCGATTCAAACAAAGGTTCTCTCTTTCTCACACACAACAAAAGTATGCCTTAGATCTCTTGGGTGAAAAGGTATCGAAAAGCAGTGGGTAAATTGATATATTTGACTCATACTCGACATGACTTATCACATGTAGTTAGTGTAGTAAGCCAATTTATGCATAATCCGAGTGAGTGACACATAGATGCAGTGAACCAAATCTTAGCTTATCTAAAGTCCTCCCTAGACAAAGGTATTTTGTTCTCTAAGCGAAGACACCTAGACATCACAGGTAAAACTGACTCTGACTTACCAGCTTCTAAGATGGATAAGAAGTCTACTTCAAGATATCTCACATTTTATGGAGATGACCTGGTGACTTGGAGAAGTAAGAAAAAAAAAATGATATCATTGTCTAGTAACGAAGATGAATACCATGCTCTTCACCATACTATTACAAAGCTTCCTTGTTAAAGATTTTGTTAAGTGAGTTTGGTTTCGGTCCTAAAGAGCCTATGACACTATTTTATGATAACACGACAGCTATTGACATTATTAATAACCCAATAGAGCATGACCGAATACAGCATATTGAAATTGACATAAACTATATCAAGGAAAATTTGGATTCTAGTGTCATCAAAGTTTCACACATCATGACTCATGGTGTAACCGGAAATTACTTCTATACCATATTGTCCAAGCTGGACATGTGACATCTATGCCCCAACTTGAAAGGGGAGAGTTAATGTGTAATGTGAATATGTATTGAATATGCTAATAGTTTGAGTATAATTAGGAATACTTATCCTAATTTAATACTCACACTTATCCTAATCTAAATAGAATTACTTCATTGTGTGTATAAATACCCAATTGGGATAAGAAATTATAAGAGCTCTTTTACAATTAACTAAAACACATAAAGTAAATCATATAAAGTTGTAGCTTTATTGTTTAAATGTCAATTTAGAGCTATCAAAGGCATCAAGTATGATAGAACATAGCACAAATTCGAACAGCAAAAATATTTGAACAGTATGTGCAAGTAAATGGAGCTACAGACTCAAGAAAAAGAAGAAATAGAAATATAAATAATCAAATGGGGAAAATCGTTGATTGCAAGGTACAACTTAGTGATAGCTAAATCTGGTAGTGCCAGAGGCAATGGAAATGATAGGTGAGAGGCGGAGTAAGATCGAAGAATGTAAAGCAAACAGCACCAAAATAGCCTTTTACAACGATATTCTCAACCACCACTTTCTATAACTGTGGTTTAAATTATTGAAATTTATAAACATATCAACAATTCATTTTTAAAAAAATAATCAAAGATACAATCAACATTGATGAATGTTTTTTATAAAACGTGAGAAAAAAAAATTATTGACGGAAATTTATATCTTTTATATATACCAATCTTTTGATCCATGCATACACCATCCTATGAGTTGAAGTAGCAACAATACAAGTGTGCTTACTCTTGTCACCAAAAGCAATTTATTAACCTCAATAAGTGGTGTTAAATAGTAGTGAATTTGTGATTGTCACCTGAGGCCACCCTTCTTACTAGAGAACGTCAAATTACAGGGTATCCAAGTGAGACTAATGAAAAAGAGTATTGACTATTATTGATACCTGGAAATGTAAGTCACCCCAGTTCTGCCAATTTTGCTCACTGTTTCAAGAGTAACATTACCAGAGGCCTGTCATCATGGAAAGAAAGGTTATCTCTTAATAATAAAAAAGAGAAGCAAAATTTATACAGTAAGAGGAATCTATATTTAAAAAAAAAAATTCAAAGACAGCATAATCCACTCAACCAGGATATTAATGGCTGCACTAAGTGCTCCAAGTTAGTAGTTAATCCAATCTCTACAAAGAAATTTTGACACACAAAAAAAAAAGCCTCCATGCTTATATCCAAAGATGACATCTTCTCTTAAGGAGTAATGAGATGGCAAAGCAGATTAATCCCTTTAAGCAATTTGAGATCATGACAATCACAAGAACTAGAAGTCTATTAACTCTATTCTATTAAGCACCAATAATATCCATGTGTTGTATACTTCACCAAACTATATCAATCAGTTGAATATCAAATAATCCAGCAATAAGTAAACTTAGATTTTCTATAAATAAAGACACTCCTAGGAGAAACTGATTAATTAAAGTGACAGCAAAGCTTTAGTATGAGACGAGGAAACGTGATAACAATAAAACGGAATAAAGGAATAAACCATAAATTTAAGCCACCTCAGTCTCAAATTTCCCATCAATCAACTTTATAGCTTCCTTAAGCATAGATATGTCAACATCTCCATTTGGTAGTGGTATGACCATGTTATCCAACATTATCCGGGTCAAGCAAGTCTTTGATTGAGACGCATAATTCAACACCTCTTTTATTTCTTCCAGGGTCCTAGTTTCAACCTGTAAAAAGAATATAATATCATTGCATCAATCAGAATGCAACATGAACAGGTTCTCTCCATTTTTCCATCCGGAGCAGTTCAAAACTTCACATATACAACCACTTCAAATAAAGAACACACATTTTGGAAGACTTTCTTTAACATAAAAAATAATAATTTGCAAGACACTTTACGACAAAATATATATATATATATAAGAAGATATTCCCTCGAAAAACTTAGAAAAGAAAATGGGCATTTCATTCAATAGTTGAAATATAAACTAGATAGCAAACCTATTTAATTTTTCCATATAATTTCCATGCAAACTCACCCGAGTAAAAAGCCTTCACAAAATTCATATCCAAATAGATCTAAATGTGCATGAATATTAAATACCTCAACCTCCATGTTTAGATTCCTTTGCTTTAGATAAATATCTACAGATTTGAGGGCATTTACAATCCCTCCAGCAATTGATATATGATTATCTTTTATCAATACCATATCAAACAAACCCATTCTGTGATTGCGCCCACCACCAATAAGGACCTATGTCAAGAGATTTGCATTAATTGAAGCACTGGCTTGAAGCAAAAAAAGCCAAAATAACATATAACCAAATCAGAGAGAAAATGATATACACCGCCCACTTATCCACCAACCGAAGACCAGGGGCAGTTTTTCTTGTCTCCAACATAATTGCTGGGTATGCAGCATCAGCCATTGCCTAAAGAGAGGAAAAAAATAAGGAATCATAAATATCTGGTCATACATTCAAAAATATGCATTACCACTTTCAGCAGATAGAACCAAGTAAAAATAGTAGTGTAGCATGAGACCAATCAACATGCTTTTACATCTGTCATACACATTGGAATTCTTGGACAATTGGATTAATCTAAAACTTTTTGGGGACATATCTCTCCTATGGTTGGAATTATATCAAATATACCTTCGATGTTTAAAGTGAAAGCATTCAGAACCACTGAACACCCAAACCGAGAGCTGTTAATGATATTTCTTGGGTTGGCAATAACAACCTGCAAAAGTGCTGACAAATATTTTTCAAACCCCAAGGATGTATCTGATATAATTCCAAGCCTAAAGGGAGTTCATATTTAACAAAAAGTATTCAATCATCTTATTCAAATGTTATTGCCTCCCCAATGTTAAATCAGGCAACTCTAATGGCAGAGATATTGTGCATTATTAAAGAAGTATAAGCTACCTATGAAGACAATAGCAAGGACCACACCCATTTTGCTAACACAAAATATCAAGTATTTTCACATAGCAAAAATTGTCCAAAAGTTTCCAGATAAACAATATATCAACTACAAGATAAGGAATTAAGGACGCCTTCACACTAAAAATCTGTCGTCACATCAGGCAGAACCACATATTTGCCTTCATTTACATGAAAGAGAAAGCATTTTCACCAAAAGGCAATAGTTTGCTTACAATCTGATAATAAGAATAACAATTAGTTTTGATCTCTGCATAAGCATTCAACACTACAGTGTACATGTACTCTACAGCTGCAGATAGACACATATTATTACATCTCTTTGGAAGGAAAAAAAAATTGAATAAACATTTGTACCTTAGTTAGAGTTGCTATTCCACTCATTCTCTGCATAAAATTTAGAGCTATCCTCTCAGCTACAACAATGTTGTGCGCACTTCCTGCAGAAAGATTTGTGAAGCTGTTTGTCTAGACACTTTCAATCACTAAAAAGAGTTTTTCTTTTCCAGTTTACCATGGACTCTTCCAATTTTTAGACCCTTTTGAACCGGATCACCATCCTTTTGAGACCAATCCACCTGTTCATGAAACATAAAAGAATAAATCACAATAACTAAGGGAGAAAGAATCATTAGCAAGCCAAGTACAGAAATGCAGAGCCTTGATACCTTAAGAGATGGATCAACCTCATGAAAGACCATCTCTGCAAGAGCAACCCCTGCAACAATACCGTCCTCTTTTGCCAAGAAATGGGCTTCAACTTCCATGTCTGATGGAATGGTTGCCATAGAAGTTACATCACCTACAATTGAAGCACATATGTGCCCATTAACCAGCATAGTTTTTTACATTTAGATGATTTCACAAAAACTATATTTCTCAAACTAAAAAATAAAGAGCTGCATTTCAGTTCTGGACTTTCTGGTTCAAAATTACCAAAAACAAAATGAATAAATAAAAGATAAATGAACCCTGAAATATTCAAAACATAAAGAAGACTGAAGAACATAAGAGATATATAACCTTGATTAGCAACATCTTCAGCAAGTGCTAACTTGATGACACCTTTCAAATCATAGGTAGGATGTGAAGGAGGCTTTATCACCATGGATTCCAATGAAATTGCAGGCTTTCCCGTTGCTGACATTCTAACAATATGCCTGCAGTTTCCGAGACAGTTGAAAACATAGAATGCAGGGAGACTAATCATATGCATCTTTTGTGTATAAGTATACATTGACATTGATCTGTAAAGAAGACCCAAAAAGACAAAATAAAAGACAAATGAGGCAATATACATATCAAACTGGACATACAATTACATTCAAGCACCTAAAGCCCTACTAAATGTACAGAATAACACTTTCCGCAATACATGGTGATTACTTCCCTATATGTTATGCATAAATGCGAACAGAGAGATGATTACTACCATACTATAGCTCACGATAACCCAAAAAAATAAATTAAGATTAAACCAAACAAATAGTTTCTTAATTCAAATAATTTAGCTGCATATTACATTCCTCACACCCACAAAATTTAAGAAAAAGGAGCACACTGTAACATCCCTTTTTACGTTTTCACTAAAGAGTTGTCTTTGATATCGAAACCATGTGGGGGCCAAACAGGAAATTCCTGAGATCATTTGCTTCAATAAAGTTTGTCGAAAACTGTAATTTAGATGTGGTAACTTTTAAACCCTTTTCATTGTTAAAGTGTGTTGGTCACCGATCCTCCAAAAGCTTGGGAGATGGGCCAACATTACATTATAGTCTAAAACCCCTCCTCAAGTGTGTGCTCTATATTTTGAATGCCTAACACTTCAAAATTAACAATTATGGAGTTGTAGGGATTTTAACACATCACCTCCCACTCTAATTACGTTTTGTGGCGTCCACAAGTATCATAGGTCTCCAGAGAGTAACCCTTTGAATTGTGTGACCATAATACTTAGAAACACTGTTTAGAGTCATCCACAATCAATGTAAGACCTCTCATTTTATATTTAAATAGGCTACTTCGTCTTTACAAAAACTACACTTGTATTATTATTCTTATTCTCAAGGGTGGTCACTTAGCTTCTGCTACTTAGGTATTTCATTTTTGTAATTGGCAATCACATGTTTAATCACTTGCATCCTGTATACCATGTCAACATGTGTTGATCACCAATCAGTGGCGGCCCATGCGCTTGTGAGGCCCTAGGCCGCAATTAAAAGTGAGGCCCTTCAAATGTATTGAAAAGGTCATAAATCATCATATCAGATCACTAAACTAGCTAATATCACTGTATCATATATACAAATGTCGGCAATTCTAAGATAAAACTGAACCCAATAAATCAAGATAAGGCAGAACCTACCTATTACAAACTAAAAACGAACCACGAGTAATACTTCACGAAATTGGGCCGGCGGCAATAGAGTTGGGGATACTTGACGGACAGCGTTGGTGTGGAAAAGGGAGAGTAAAATTAGGGCATGTGGAATCCAATATGCACCGGGGCTTTTCCGGTTTGGTTTTCCAAATGATTCTTTTTTCAGTTTTACCCAATATTTTCCTCGTTTTTTTTTCCTACTTTTGCAACTTTTTTCGATTTTTTTTTTACTTGTTTATTCCTCAATCTTATATTATTTTTCTATTTATTATAACTTATTTATATATATATATATTTAATAAATATAAATAATTGTTTAAATTTCTTTAAACATACTATAAATACATAATATACTACTAATTTTGTACACAAATCACTCTTATCATTATGAGATATAAATATATTAAAATTTGATAAATAATTTATTTTTTTAAACAAATCGTTTACATCCCACATGTAATAATGTAAATGATTTAGGTGTAAAAATGAGTTAAATTTTATATATAATTATTAATTTTTTAAATATTCTATGAGTTATCTTTGTAAATACTAAGTGATATTAATATTTTTTTTAAAATGTAAACACATACTCATTTTATTTATTAATTATGTGTATATAATATGAAAATATATTATTTTAATAAATATTATTAAACATGTAATTTTTGAAAATTAAAAACTTTATTAAAAATAAAATTCGATTATTTTGAACATGTATTTTTAAATATGTATTATATTAAATGTATATTGTTTATAGTATAATTGTATTGGATTGAATTGAGTAGAAAAGAATGAAGTAGATATTATTTTTAAATAAATAGAATAAATTAATTATTTAATACACAAATGGTAACAATGTTTAAGTAATTTTTTTAGAGTTGATGTTTTTATAAGATACATGTTTTAGTTATTGCAATTAAAGTTTAGCTCTCATAACAATTATTTTTTTTCTAAAAAATATGTATCGTGTTTATTATTATTTCCATCAACTCACCCAAATTTATTTTTCAAAACTTATCTTATAAAGTTACAATTATTTTATGATATATAATTATGATTATATATCTTAATATTTTATTTTATAAGTTTAGTTATACATTAATTTATATCTATATCTATACTATATATAAAAATCTAAATTATGCCTTACAAATTTTTGAATAAAATTGTCCATATATTTTAAAGCAATGATTATTATTTTTCTTAGATTAATAATTATTATATAATTTATTTAAAATTATTATTTTTATCAATTAAATAATAAATTATTAATGTTTAAAAATAACTATTATATTAAAGGTTATTTAAAATATTAGCCAATATTCAATTTTTTTAGATAATAATAACAATAATATAATTTTAATTAAAATAAAATTTAAAAATTTAGAATTATGTTATATTTTCCGATCATTTTAATTCTTGAAGCTCTCAATTTCTAATATACTTTTTGAAAAAAAATATATTAAATAATAAAAGTAGCAACTATGAGGATAAGAAATATTTTCCTTTTTAACATTTTAATTGATTACGTGCAACGTACTTATTTTTGACTAGTTTAATACAAAATACAAAGTTATATTATAAAATAGTTGTATCTGAACCATATATTGAATTTTTGTTATTTTTTTGATAAATATAAACTTTGTTTATATTCTTATTAATTTTTCACCATTAAAAAACTCAATAATTAATATTTTTCAAACTCAAACTCAAAATTATTTAGTTATTCATGTTCAATACACATCTCCATGTAATTTTTTAAAAACTTTAAATATTATTTATAATTATATAACTAATGATACAAAATATGATAAATATATTTGTTGGGGTAATTTCTTGTCAACTTTTATTTTTGAGTGTGATTAGATACACACTAAATAAGTATTAAAATTTAACTAATTTGATTTTAATATCTTTTTAATTTATTTCTTAATTCAACCCGTGAGTCTTGCGTCCCAGTTCCCAGATCACCCTACAATAGAAATGACAGCAAGAAAAATCTTAATATTCAACCAGCTGGGCATACATTCTTGCCAAGACATTGAAGAAAAAGTATTCAACAGGTGAGCTCACGCTTTCAAGGCCAGGCCACGTACTAAATTTTCTACAGAAGATTAACGTGTTTGCTTTATAGTCCAAGCCTCAACTAACATGTATAATGAGCCTGCTTAGAAACCTAGAACCTCAAAAACAACATAAATATATGCATGGAAACCACCATTACATCAATAATTCTTTCACACATAATGAAACACAATCTTATCAACAAGGTCAATGCAAAACACTTTGACACGAATTAATCAAATATAATTTTGCAGATAAAATTCTGATTATAATAAATACCGAAAGAAAATAAAGTTTATTAATTATTAGGAATCAGATAGCAGAGAAAAAAAAAAAAAGGAGGAATAGAAATGGAAATATACTATGAAAGAACCATTCAAATTTAATTGAAGTCTTGTTGTTGAGAGAATAAACTTACAAACGGCAAAAGAACGAAGCTGGTTAGCGCCGCTGTCTAATGGAATAATCCCTTGTAGTGGTTGTTTCTTTAATTTGGGTTGAAGGTAATTAGACAGCTCTCTCTATCTCTTTAATTTCTAATTTATTTGGATAAAGTATTATTTCTAACAAGTCCTTTCATCCTACCCGTTGCAATGGTTATGACATCTCAACTCAAGCCATCAAACAGCATAAACGAAAAATATGTTAATAAATCATACTTTATTAGCTAATATATTTTTCCTGAAAACATTTAAAAAAAAAAACAGATTCTTATTTCTTGTATTTATACATGTATTAGTATTCATTGTAATTGTGATTATAAATACATTCATTATATTTAATTTGATATCAAAGCAAGAAAGGAAAAAAAAATTCTTACCGGTTTCTAAGCAACAACACCGCCGTCAGTTTTTTATGCAGTGTCGTTAATCTTCTCGCACTGTTCAGTTCACGCCGTCGTTGCAGACCTATCTGTCTGTTGCAGATCCGTCGTCCAGCCCGCGCCGTTCAGTCCGCGATGTCCAGCCCGCACCGTTCAGCCCGTGTCGTCCAGCCCTGCGTCGTCCAGCTCGCGCACTAGCCCTGCACCGTCCAGTTCGCGCACCAGCCCTACGCCGTCCAGCTCGTGAACCCCTACACTGTCCAACTTCATCCTTGCATTCTTTGTGAGTCCGCATAGCTCCTGCACTACTCTGTTCAGTTTTTTAATTTTTTCAGTTTTTTAAGCTCTGCCCTAATTATCAGCCCTAATCCAAGCCCATCAGCTCTAATCCAAGCCCATCAACCCACTTACTCATCTTACCTAGTCCAAGCCCATCAGCTCATCAGCCCAAACATTTAGACAGCCCACTTATCAGTCCAATCCACAGCCCAACCTGGCCCAAAAAAATCCAAAATCTTTATTCCGCTACACAATATATTTTTTATTATTATTTCAATGGAAGATTCAAGACAATATCAAGTTTTCAGAATTCATGAAGTTCCAAATTTTGAAGTTTCTGTTAAGAGTTCAGAAATTGGTTCTTTCGGGGTACTAAACTTAATGGTACAAATTTTTGAACATGGAAAAAATTTATGTCTGTTTATCTTCGTGGGATGCATAAGATGAGACATATATTTGGATCAATCAGGGCTCATAGTTAAGATGATATAGAAGCCTATACTAGGTGGGAAGATGATGATGGCTTTGTCCTGTCAATTCTATTTAGAGTCATCACTGATGATATATTAAAAATGGTGGAGGAATGTGAAACTGCTGAGGCCATATGGAATACCTTAAGCGATCTTTATACAAATGAGTCTGACTTTATTCAAGTTCATGAACTCATGTGCAAAGCTGCTGGCATGCAGCAAAATGGGCAACCAGTATCTCTTTTTTTTACCAAGCTGAAAAATGTATGGGCTGAAATTGACTAGAAACGCTCGTGTAAAATTAAAAATCTAGAAGACCTTCTGTGGTATCAAAAGGAGAAGGAGCTTGAACGAGTACATGCCTTTTTAAGAAGCCTTGATACAAAACATAATAGTGCTAAAGGCGAATTGCTTCGAATGTCAGACCCTCCGAGCTTGACTATCGCTTTTACATACATCTGTAAAGACGAATCTCAGCAAGAGAGTCTTCATCAGGCACATGTTGAGGTATCAAGCCTAGCCATCAAGCCAAATCAAAGGCATATTTCCTCCAGCAACAAAATTCAATCCTCCTTCATCAAGAGGGACCTTCACCAGGTTTTATCAATCGCTTTTGTTCTCACTGCTCTTATTGCAATGAATAGGGACATCTTCGTGATCATTTTTGAAAACTGTATCCACACTTGAAACCAAAAGTAGACTACTATGGAGCAAAACAACAACATCATCGTTCTAAAGCAAAAGCAACTGCAATGCAAATTGTCTAAGAACCAGACTACTATGGACAGAATCATCCTATGGAATGTGGAGGTATCCTTACAGCTTCAATAGCTAGTCGTGGTAAGATTGGTAAGACCTTAAATGTTTCTCACTCTATTGGGTCTAATACTTGGATTATTGATTCTGGTGCATCTGATTATATGACTTATGATAAATCTTATTTTAATGAGTTATCTCCCCCACCAGTGTCTTATGTTACGAATGCTAATGGTGAGGCCTTTCCTGTCTTAGGAAATGGGTCAATTCATATCACTCCATCTTTATAGCTCTATAATGTTTTATATGTACCTGACTTATCTCATCACTTAATATTTGTCCCACAGTTGAATATTGAGTCTAAATGTTCTGTAACCTTTGATCCTATGTATATGATTTTTCAGGATCTTCTTACCAGGGAAATAATTGGTCAAGGGTATCTGAGAGGCAGATTGTTCCGTTTGGATCAGAACTATGTAGGGGAGAAACCAGGAGCACGGGCATGCACTGTATTGACCTCTAGTTCCAATAAGCTAAGTGAAATTTGGTTGTGGCATCGCCGCTTAGGGCATCCGTCTTTTTGTCTTATGAAAAAATCTATGCCCACTTTTATTTATTGATGTTAGTGAGACTGTTCTACATTGTAAGACTTGTGTTTTGGCCAAGAGCCATCTTATTACTTATTCTCCTAGTATTTCTAATAAAAGTACCATTCCTTTTGAATTAATTCATTCTAATGTTTGGGGACCATCTAAAGAGCCCACTATATCGGGTATGAGATACTTTGTTTCGTTTATCGATGACTGTACAAGGTTATCATGGATTTCTCTTCTTAGAACAAAAGATGAAGTTTTTTTCAGTTTTTCAAACTTTTCATACCTTCATTCAAACACAATACAATGACATCATTCGGATCCTCCGTTCTAACAATGGAGGGGAATTTGTTAATCATGTTTTTCAAGACTTTTTCAAAACACATGGAATTATTCACCAAACTACTTGTCCGTAAACACCAGAACAAAATGGAGTGTCTGAAAGAAAAAATTGCCATTTACTTGATATGGCTCGTGCACTCTTATTTAGTGCTTATATGCCAAAATATATTTGGGGTGATGTTGTACAGGTTTCCACCTATCTCATCAATCGTCTCCCGTCTAGTGTCCTTAACGGAAAAATCTCATTTCAGATTCTCGCATCTTACATCTCCTTATCATCCTTCCATAATCTTCCTACCCGTGTATTTGTGTGTTGCTTTTGTACATATTCCTAAAAATCAACGGTCTAAATTAGATGCCCGGGCAATTAAATGTGTGTTTGTTGGTTATGTAAGTTATCAGAAAGGGTACAAGTGCTTCCATCCATCGACCAAAAAGTATTATGTCACTATGTATGTTACTTTCTTTGAGGACATGAGTTATTTTTCCTCACCTGATACTGTTCATCAGGGGGAGAATACATATTTTGAAGAACTGTATCATGGTGAGGGGGAGGCATTAGGAGAATCACCAACTGATGTTTCAATGAGACCAGATGAGACTCCTAATCCATTGAATCCAGTCATTGCAGAAGCAGATGCTCCAAGTATTCAAGCACCAAATTCACTTACAATAAATGAAGTTGAAGACACAACTATACCCTCAGGTATTACTCCTACCCCTGATCAACAATTCCATGGTACTGAAGGTCACTCATCTAAGGTATGTACACCCACTGATACTAATAGCATTAAGTCTAATGTTGGACAGTATGTGTTATCAAATAGGTCTACTCGAGGTCAACCAACCAAAAGGTATGAACTAAATATTCATGCAAAATCAAAATACCCAGTAGCCAATTACATGTCCACTAAAAGATTATCTAAGTCATATAAATCATTTATGAATCAAATATATGGTGTATCAGTACCTAACAAAGTGCAGGATGCGTTGGGAGATCCAATATGGAGAAAGGCAATGGCTGAAGAGATGGATGCGTTAAAGAAGAATGATACTTGGCAACTTGTGCCACCACCACAAGAAAAAAAAAGCAGTTGGTTGTCGATGGGTGTTTACTATAAAACATAATGGTGATGGATCCGTAAATTGGTATAAAGCTCGTCTTGTAGCAAAAGGGTTTACTCAAACGTATGGTGTAGACTACGATGAGACTTTTGCTCCTGTTGCTAAAATGAACACTATTCGGGTTTTTCTGTCACTTGCCGCTAACATAAATTGGCCACTTCGGAAGTTTGATGTCAATAATGTGTTTCTTCATGGAGAATTAGCTGAGTAGGTGTACATGAGTCTTCCACCTGGGTATGTAGTTTATTCTCCTGGTAACTTTGTATGCAAATTGAGGAAGTCTTTGTATGGTCTCAAGAAATCCCCTCGAGCCTAATTTGGAAGGTTTTCACAGTTCATGCAAAAGATTGGTTACAGACAGAGTAATTCAGACCACACTCTATCTCTCAAACATCAACGAGGGAAGGTAACAACCCTAATCATTTATGTTGATGATATGATAATCACTGGTGATGATACTATTGAGATGGATAAATTATAAAGACAACTAGCCTCTGAATTCGAGATGAAGGACTTAGGTGAACTAAAGTACTTCTTAGGAATTGAGGTAGCCAGGGGAAGAGAAGGAATATATTTGTGTCAGAGGAAGTACATTATTGATCTACTAACAGAGACAGGTATGTTGGATTGCAAACCTATTGACACTCCTATTGAGCAAAACCATTGTTTAGCAGAGTATCCAGATCAGATACCAACTGATCGAGCTCGCTATCAGAGATTGGTTGGGCGTTTGATTTACTTAGCTCATACTAGACCAGATGTTGCATATGTAGTAAGTATGGTGAGTCAGTTCATGCATAGCCCAAGTGAGAACCATATGAATGTTGTTTTGAGAATTTTAAGGTATTTGAAATCGAATCTAGGAAGAGGAGTAATGTTCTCTAAACACAACAATCCTCTTGAAGTCTGTGGCTTCACAGATGCAGATTGGGCAGGAAGTATTATAGATAGAAAGTCAACATCGGGTTATTTCACCTTTGTGGGAGGAAATTTGGTTACATGGAAAAGTAAGAAGCATAAAGTGGTGGCACGATCTAGTGCTAAGGCCGAGTATAAAAGTATGGCTCATGGGGTTTGTGAATTACTGTGGATAAGAACTTTGTTATTGGATTTGGGTTTCGAACTCAAAAATACTATGCAGATGTATTGTGACAATCGGGCAGCCATTGATATATCACAAAATCCAGTACAACATGATCACACTAAGCATGTAGAGGTTGATCGTCACTTTATAAAAGAAAAGTTAGATGCCAAACTTATTAGTTTTCCTTTTGTTCCCACAGAAGAGCAACTTGCATATATGCTTACCAAGGGAGTTTCCAAGAAGGCATTATACAGTTCACTAAGTAAGTTGGGCATGATCGATATCTATGCGCCAACTTGAGAGGTAGTGTTAATAAATCATTAATGATATATTAATTGTATGCAACTAATATACTTTATCAGCTGTATATTAGTTCTATGCAACTAATATACTTTTCCTAAAAACATTTTTTTAAAAAAGTAGATTCTTATTTTTTATATTTATATATGTATTAATATTTATTGTAATTGTGATTGTAAATACATTAGGTATATTCAATTAAATATGAAATGCGTTTTGTTGCCTCAATTAGAATAAAATAATACTAAAGAGCTTGTGAGGTGTGAGTTATTAACTCATTTAACATATTAATTAATACCTCAATTTTTTTTAACACAAAGATCCATACTTTGAAACCGATCACAATAAGTCTTATATAGAGATTGAAACCAAAACACTAATTGTTGTTGTTTTCACACCCAATAATACATCATGAAAATAGTTCCCACTTTATAAATGACAAATAATTTTATATTAGAACAAATTAAGTAACCATTTTATATCTCGATTTAGATCTTATGTGTTATTGATTTTAAAGACAAAAAAAATTCAGATATCTATGTTAAGTGAGACATATTTTGGTACATCAAATGCTAATTTAACAAATAAGTAAATAATTTTTAGTTTAAATTAATATAATTTTTTTGTTTATTTATCTTTTTTTTTCAATCAACAATTTTCAATTAAAAATTTACTAATTTAATAAAATTTTGAATTATAAAAATTTGATGTGACTAACGTAATAAAATTATAATAACAAGATGAGAAAAGTTCCTGTTAGTATACTAATCAAATATTGTACTTTACTAGGATCCTTGCCTAAAGATATTATTTGCTACGCTTTTGTTCTTATCCAATTATTTTAGTGTAACTTTATTATTTCAATTTACTTTTTTTTTTTACAACTTAAGCATGTTCCATATTGTTATGTTTACGTTGGAAGATTGGTATTTTTCTTGGCTCGAGAACTTACTATAATGAACCCTTCGTATTTTTAAAAATTAAAATTTTACTTTAATCATCAAGTAACATTCAAATATTGAAGTGCTTAAAAATAGAATCTTAGATATATATGTATGTGTTTCGGAATATAAGATGGAGAAACAAAGTAGAGAATTTTTTTATATTTGTTTAAAAATTTTATTTTTAGGATATATTTGTTACACATATTAAAAATTAAAATTTTTGATTGTATGATTTTTATACAATCATGTGTTGTTTTGTTATAAAATTAATCCATATTAGATATTATTAAAATAGTATAATCATATAAAAATTTAGTATGAGCAGGGTTTAAACTATAGTTGACACATAACTTAGTAGGTTTGTTTAAATTTTTAATTATAAAATTATGTGTTTTGATTTTTTTAATCTAAAATTAAAAATTATTTTTTAATTTTATATGTAATAAAATATAAAAATTAATTTAAATAATTTTTATAATAAAAATTATTTTATTAAAATATTTATAATCAATTTTGTTCAAATATATTATATAATTTGTCATTAAATATTATACATATAAAATATAATATAATTCAATACAATATAATTCAATCCAATATAATTATACTTAATTCATACACTACTACAATAAGGGGTATAAAAGTCGGTTTTTAACCGACTTTAAACAAATTTAAAGTCGATTGTATGAACCGACTTTAAATTCAGAGACTTAAATTGTAAAGTCGGTTCATGGCATGAACCGACTCTACGTGTAGCGTCGGTTCATGGCGTGAACCGACTCTACGTGTAGCGTCGGTTCATGGCATGAACCGACTTTACAGGTAGAGTCGGTTCACGGCATGAACCGACTTTACAGGTAGAGTCGGTTCACGGCATGAACCGACGCTACACGTAGAGTCGGTTCATGCCATGAACCGACTCTACATTTTATTTGTATTAATTTTTAATTTTATTTTTCGTATAATAGTATATATAAATAACATAAAAACACTAAAATATAAATAATAATACTGAATAATTAACAATATAAATATATTTAATGACTTAATAATTAAATTTATTACAAAATCAAATAATGCATATAAATAACTTCAATTACAAATAAAATAATGTCGTCAAATTATGCCATCGAGTAAGCTTGGTTGGCGTAGAATCTTGATTGGCCTTCACAAGCATTATGGGAAAAAAAGGCTGATCCATATAACAAATATTCTCCTACATACATCAGCACGTAAAACATACATCAAAAAAGTAGTATAAACTTCATAGTTACGAATGAAGAAATTAAATCATTATTGAGATTAGCACGTATAACGACATTCGATGAACTCACATTCGGACCGACATACGTACACCTGATTTGTACATTTAGAACTCATTATATATCATTAAAAATACTAGCAGAGATTCCAGATAAATTCATATTTATAAACAATGCATTCCCCTAAATACATGAGCATATATATGATTAATCATCATCAACCAAGTGATTTCAGACACAAGAATAGATATAGAAGGCCAAATCATTAAAAAATTTACTGTTATGTTGTCATATGCTATTCAAGATCATCAGAATCTTCTTCTGATTCTTCTTGCGATGATATAATTTGAACCATGTGTTCTGCCCATTCCTCTCGTAAATCATCAAAAATTTGCTGGTCGTAACCCGTCTTGTTCCAACCGAAGAACTACATGTATTCAAAATCAAAATAAGAATATGATTTCATTAATTTACAAAAACAAACTCAAATATGTTAAAACTTGTATGTATATGGGTAAAATATATTACCACATCATCAATTGGAATTTTGATATTTGTGATGATTTCACTCATAAACTTCATGACATAATAACCACACATGACTCCATTATTTTGTTGTGGAACCTACAAAAAAAAGTGCATGTATACATGAATTTTCATATTCGAACATCCTTATTATTTAATTGTAAAATTAATAAAATTATTAATATTGAATTGTACATACCATAACTTTTGTCCATATAAGCTTATGAGATTTTTTAAGGACAATGCCCCTAGACTTGTTCCATAACTTCCATGCCCTGTCAAGATATAAAACGATTAGTTTTTATTAAATATTACAAAAAATAATAGAAAAAACTAATATGTAACTAAATATAACTCTTACATTTCAACAACTGCTTTTGTATCTTTACTCAGTTCTATGGAAGCTGAGTCACAGTACCAAGCATGATTATTGAACATATCAATGATTACCAACATCCAATGATCTTGGCCTTGTTCAAACCTTAATGGCCAAGGGATTATCAACTTTTGATTTCTGCTAAGCGTTAATGCTCTATCACATAATTGTTTAGCTCTGATGCTAACATCCTTTTCTTGATATTGATTAACATATGAAGAATCATAGAACATTGCTAAATGTGATGAGTGATTATGTTGAAGTCGATAATAGCAAGCCCTATATATGTATATATATAATTAGATAATATAAATATAATGTTCTGCATAAATAAAAGAAAACTAACTAGATTGAGGACTCACCTTGTCCACACTTGAATTATACTTAAATCGATCATTTGATATTCAAATATTTGCAACAAGCACTCGATCGATATATAAGTTTGGCCGATGTCTACACCAGAAATTTCAATAGGAAGTGGCACAGTCCATCCATCATTTATGCTAGATGCCCTCCCAACAATAGTCATCAAACTGCCAAGATTTCTACTGAATTGTAACGCATAAGTATGACTATACTTTTTCCAAGGCTTCTTCTTGAATGACTTGGTGCACGAGGATTGACCACTAGTCATAGATTTAGCATGAGATACTTGCTTGGTATCTCTTAAATGTGATGCATTTAAGAGTTCTGGTATAATAGACTACCAAAAAAGTATCATATATGTATTTTTAGTAACAATATAAGATCACATTAAATAATAGTAGTAAACAAGTGTTATTTTTTAAGTTAAAAAATAGTACCATGTCAAAATTTAGAACAACTTGAATCGACGGCCAAGCCACATACTGTTCAACCGCCTCTTGGACTGTGGTAGCATCAGAAGGCACAGGTAGTGGACAATCATGAAACAATGATTGATCAATTACTATTCGCCAATGATTAGGCAAATATTGATTATGAATCATCCGATCATCACTCAATTGTTGTACCGTTCCAATAGCAACATAGTCCGTTGACGAAGGATGTTTCAACAAACATTTCATATTCTATAAAAAATTTAAGTGTTATATATAAAAAATAAAACATATAATAAGAATTTAAAAATTAAAATCTTACCACATATGATTCATCAAATAGAGGAGGACTCTCATATGGGGTAGCTATTGGATGTACATTCTCACCAATATGTTCATCTTGGCTTGATTTATGGTAAGAATGTACAGATTGCATTGGAGAAAATGAACCACTACTTGATTGCATGTGCATTCCTGACATATAATGAGGACCAATAGGATGGCTATATCCCATACTGGATGTAGTTTGAGCACAATGAGATTGGGTGGATGGCATGCCTGGCATGGATGGTGGCATGCTTGGCATGGATTGTGGCATGCCTGGAATGGAAGGTGGTATGCCTGGCATGGATGGTTGCATGCTTGGCCAATATGGCATGCCCTGGTTGTAGCATGATGCCATGGCTGACAATTGTTGTGATTGATGTTCTTTTAGAGTGGCAATCTCACTCATCACAGAGGCCTTAAAGGAGTTGAATTCTTCTTCAATTTTAGTGTATTTCTCCTTACTTACCGTCTGAGGCTTATGTTTTGGAATTTTAAAATACTCCAAAGCACCATCATATTGGCTACCTCCCCTAACATGACCAGGATGATCGCGTCCGATTGCATGATATAAAGCATCTCTCCCAGGCTCTTCGATTATTTCACCCCTGTATAGTTTTTCTTGAACAGCTCTCTACAAATAATAAAGCACACAAACATATCATTCATTATTACATCAATTATTAAGTATCAGTCAGACTTTTTATCAAACGAAATTACTAACCAACTTATTTAATTGTTCTTCTCCTCGTTGACTCATCGGTCTTGCATTCTTCGTTTTGGGAGTCTTTGTTTCTATGTACAATTCCATTCGGGTAACAGGTCTACCCAATTCAGCTTCCTACATAAATTAGGAAAATTTTATTAACAATGACATGAAATTAAATTGAGAAAAATTAATATAAAAATATTTATAAAATTAAGACAAATTAATAATACCATTCGAAATCTAACTTCAGGATTTGAAGACCTCCCAGTACGGTTAGGAAGAATGTTATGCATTTGGACATTCTGGTGATCTTCTCTAATAATTTGAAATTCTTCTGAACGTCTATAATCTACAAAGTCTTTCCAAACTTGAGGTGTAATCCAGGGGTGTCCTTCAGGGATTTTGTATATCACATTCTCATCAAGTGTTTCCAAATATGGAAACACATAATTTTTCGCCAATCTAGAAGTCTTGTATTCCTTCCACGCCTTATTTGCAATCTTATAACACTTGCCCTGCCAATTGTCATCGACTTTGTAACGATTCTGTAAAAACACAGTACAAAAGATTAGATACAATCAATATATAATATATATATATATATTGATTATAAAATATAAGAGACTTACATAAATGGTTATCCATATTTTAAACTTTTCTGCATCGGCAACCTCAGACCAATGATTTATATTGATTGGTATACTGGACTTTGCCAGTCGACCAATAGAAGATTTCAATTGTTGACCATTCTCCCCTAGTGGATTACCAGTAGCATCAAATTTAACGGGTATTCTATCATCTGGGTTAAGTGGAGCATCAGGTATATTCGCCCAACCCCTTCTTTTCAAATACCTCAATGGATCATTTGGATCTACAAGCTGAATATCCATGAAATATCTGCAAAAGTGGAGAAATATAAATTAATTGACAATTTTAGGAACACACATATATACAAGAGTTATTACAACAATATAGAACATACATTATGTTTAATTAGGTTGTTGATTGTATACATATATTCCTTCACAATCACTACGAGTCCATGTCGAAGAATCATCATCATCAATTAGATCATCACGTACATTAGGCAATTTATTTGAGAAATTACTAATATTGGTTAATGTATCAAGCATAGAGTCATCATCTTCTACAACATCACAATGGTAAAACTCCTTTTGTGGAGGCGTTAACACAACAGACCATATTGGATCAATTTGATCGCTCACGTAAAATACTTGCTTTGCATGAAGTGCTAACGTGAAAGGATCATCTGTGTGACTTATCCTGGATAAATTTACAAGAGTAAATCCAAAATCATCTATTTTATATCCAACATTGATAACATCTTCGACCCAATCACACAAGAATACTGTCTCATGGAAGACCTCATAATCCAATTCCCAAATCTCTTGTATTATACCATAATATGTTCTATCAGAAAGGACATGATTAGCATCTTTTGAACTGGCAAATTGCATAGTTTGTGCAACCATCTACACCCCACTATTTTGATTTACTCGGACTTTGTCCCTAGCTTGAGTCGTAAACCTCGATCCATTTATTGTGAAACTATGAAATGATTTGACATCGAATTTTGGGCCATGTGCAAGCCATTGTAAACTTTCTGATATTTTATGATTGGGTTTCTTGAGTTCACCTCGAATCTATGTATACAAAAACACAAAATGTGTTTAGAGCAAAGTTTTAAAACATTGAATATATATAGGAGGATACATGCATGATTTTTTGTTTGTGACACTTACGTGGTTGCGAAACCAATTAATAAGCTCTCGCTTATGTTCATCATACAACCATTTTTCTCCTCCTTTTTTTTTATAACGAGGATCGATCTTCAATAAGTTTAAATGCATCCTGTAACGTTATTAAATATATATTAAGTTATATATCATCATTAATAGTTAAATAAAAGATGAAACAATGAACATCACTTACTCTATGTACGGTTGTGCCTCGTTATTATTTACCAAAATGATTCGGTGTGCTTTTTCCCATCGAGTGCGATCAATAAATAATTTCTTACTTCCACCAAGCATAGGGTTACCTACTTGGATCATGTGACGTTCTAAGAATAACTTGTGCGTAGGATTCCCAATTTCAGTGCAACCACTAAAGTATTCAGAACAAAACTCAATGACCTCTTCAGCAATGTAGCATTCCACCATGCATCCTTCAGGTCTATATCTATTATTTACATATCCTTTAAGGACTTGCATATATCTCTCAAAAGGATACATCCACCTTAAGTAAGTAGGACCACATAATTGAACCTCTCGAACTAAATGAACACATAAGTGAATCATTATATCGAAGAAAGAAGGAGGAAAATATTTTTCAATTAGACACAAAGTTTCTACAATTTCTTTCTGTAAAGAATTTAACTCGCCAATTGATATAGATTTCTTGCATATGGTATTGAAGAATGAACATAGCCAAATTATTGATATTCGAACATGTTTTGGAAGAATTGATCTAATAGCAACTGGTAATAACTGTTGCATTAAGATATGACAGTCATGTGATTTCAATCCATACAGTCTCTTATCGGTGATAGACACAAAATTTCTTAAGTTGGATGAGTAACAATCAGGAACTTTCACACCTTCCAAACATTTACAAAACACATCCTTCTCTTTTGTTGACATTGTATATGATGCTGGTGGCAAGTATGTTCGATTCTTATCATTTTCCACCCTTGGTTCCAATTCAGGTCGTATGCCTAGTTTCTTTAAATCCAATCTTGCTTTAATGCCATCCTTTGTTTTTCCAGGTATATTAAGTAAAGTGCCAATCAAGCTTTCACATACATTCTTCTCAATGTGCATGACATCTAAGATGTGACGAATGTGTAGGTCTTTCCAATAAGGCAATTCCCAAAATATTGATTTTTTTTTCCAACAACCATTCGGTTCAAAATCTTTTTCATTTTCACCAATTTCATTAGTTGACCTCCTTCGTTTCCCAGACTTGGTGAGTTTTTTTTTCATCTTTCCATATCGTTTGAATGTCATCCCATTCAATTGCCTTAATATCTCAATACCTCGCAAAGGTCGAGTTGCATGATCATGATCTTCTTCACCATCGAACGGTTTCTTTTGGTATCTAAACTTGTGTCCAGATGGCAAAAATCTCCTATGTTTTCTATAAGACATCTTTCGTCCGTGAACAAGATACTTTGCAGAAGTTCCATCACTACATATAGGACATCCCTTGTAACCTTTTGTTGCATGTCCTGATAAGTTTCCATAGGCAGGAAAATCATTAATTGTCCATAAAAGAACCCCCTTCAAGTTAAAGTATTCTTCTTTATATGCATCGTAAACATTTACACCATCATTCCACAACGTCTTTAAATCATCTATCAGAGGCTGCAAATATACATCAATATCAACACCAGGTTGTTTCGGTCCTGAGATCAATAATGTTAACATCATGAATTTTCTTTTCATACACAACCAGGGAGGAAGGTTGTATGTTACCATAATTACTGGCCAACAACTATATCTACTACTGAGGGAACTATGTGGATTAATTCCATCAGCAGCAATGGCAAGACGCAGATTGCGCGGATCAGATGAAAATTGAGGAGATAAATTATCTACTACTTTCCAATTTGGAGAATCACAAGGATGACGTAGCACCCCATCATCAGATCGATTATCTGAATGCCAAGTCAACATCTTTGATGTATATTTACTATTGAACAACCTTTGAAAGCGAGGGATCGGAGGAAAGTACCAAAGAACCTTTGCAGGCACGCCTTTCTTATGTGTTGTATCATTTGTACCATGCTTCCATCTCGATTCTTTACACATAGGACAATCATGTAATGTCTCATATTCTTTTCTATAAAGAATGCAATCATTAGGACAAGCGTGAATCTTATGATATTCCATGCCAAATCGACTAAGAGATTTCTTCACTTCATACATTGAAGATGGCAATTCAATACCCTCAGGAAACATATCGACTAGTAGAGTTAGTAATTCTGTGAATCCCTTGTCAGAAAAACCATGTTTTGCCTTGACATTGTACAAATGAACCAATCCTGACATCTTAGTGTATTTTTTTCATTTTGGATACAACGGTTTTTCGGCATCTTCTATAAGTTTATTAAAGGTTTCGGGATCATCCCCGCGTAATTCATCTTCAACACCACGAAACATATTTTCTGTCTGTACATTATGATATGATGTATGTAATCCACCCACATTCTTATTATACTTTTCTCCATGAGTATTATCAATATTTTTTCCATGATAATACCAACATTTATAGCTCAATAGAATACCATTACGGATAAGGTGATACTTAACCTCATCAAATTCATGAAATCGCTCATTTTTACATTTAACGCATGGGCATCGAATCATACTACTTCCAGTATTACTAGTTCTACAAGCAAATTCCATGAAACTTTCAACTCCAGAAATATAGTCTTGCTCAATTCTACACTTTGACATCCAAGATTTGTCCATTTTCTATTAATGACATTAATTAAACATATTACTTAATTATGTATTATTATATATAAATTTCCTAATTATTAGAATATATATCAAAACATACATAATGCAAAATAGTTATCATTTTAATCATTTTACAAAACCATTTATATACAAATTAAAAAATAAGCAGTTCATGTTTCATGAATATATATATAAAAACCAATCACGCGGTTGATTCTAATTTCTAAGCATGTTACTATATCATAATTACAAAGTAATATTAATTATACGTATAAATTTATCCACGCAAACCCACAAAACATTTCACATATTATTGAATACATACAAGTAATAATTCAAACATTATTATTACAAGCAAACAAAAAAACATAACTAAATCAAAAATTTATACAAAAATACGCTATTCGATTAACGAAATACATTTACACGCTGATAAATTAGCACAAATTAAACGTTGTTCACTTTATTTCGACTATAAAAAAGTCACTTGGTAATATTAATAATAATAGATCACAAACCCTTTTTGATTTATCCTACTTGTCACAAGCATATGTATTTTACAAATTATCACAACCTCCGGTTTTTAACTCATACTTATATAAGTTAAGATCAGCCTTGGATCATCCCATTTTATTAAAAATGAAATAAAGAATTATTTGGTTCTACTGTACAAAATATTGCACTCCAAATTAAGACATAAGAACATTCATATTTCGGGAATTAATCAATGGAATACCCATACGCAGATTTTAACATTTTGCTATTAAAAAAAGAAGAACTTACAGATAATATTGTGAGAAGAGAAAACTTACAAACGTCCGTTCAAATGGTGGTTGGAGGTGGCCGGAAATGTAGAACGAAGGTGGCGCACGGTTAAGATTGTGGGAGAAAAGTGACTCGAGTGAGGAAAGGAGAGGAAGAAGCAGATCGAAAACTGGAAATCTGCGTACTAAATGAGATGTTAGGGCATATATTAGGTGGATAGCGTCGGTTGTCCACGTCAACCGACGCTACGTTACGTGGATAGCGTCGGTTGTCCACGTCAACCGACGCTACGTTACGTGGATAGTGTCGGTTGACGTGGACAACCGACTTTAAATTCATTCAAAGTCGGTTTTTACAAAAAACCGACTTTAGACATCGACTTATATACCCCTTTTTGTAGTAGTGATATAATACAATGCACCAAACATGCTTGTGTTTGGGAAAATAACATGAAGATACAACTTGTTTTTAGAAACTTCAATTATTTTATTGGAGATGAGCTAAGAAGGTATGCTAGTTGAAGATGAAGGATTACATCCTACTTAGGATTTGAGTTGCAATTCATTAATTAAACTACATTGATTTTTCTAAATAACTATATGCATTTGAGAAATGAGCTAGTTAAAAATTTACATTGTTTTTCTTAAAAATCAATTCTATGTTAGCTAGTTGACAATTTACATTGATTTTCTTAAAAAATCAATTTTATGTTAGTTTAATTATAGATGCTTGAAAGTAACCATTCTTATCTTCATGATAGAATAAATTAATCAATTTATGTGCTATTGAATTAGCTGGAGCTTTAACAACTTATTCATGGACTCAAGGTTTGTTTAGACTCTCCCGGTCTCACATTTATATTTTGCTAATGATTTTTGATTTTTTATAAAGGTGAGATTTCAAGGTTAAGCACATTTGGGCACTATATGAAAAAGCCTTTGAGCAAATGGTTCATTAGTAGAAATTTTTAATATTTTTCATTGCCCAATTAATTCTTACCGAACAGTGTGCACCATGACACAAAATAATCCTTATTGTCTCATGCTTCACTTTTCTTCAATTGTGCCTTGCATACCTAACAAACTGATTGATTTTTCATGTAATATTTACATGTCTTATTCTTTTAAGCTTTTAGGATGCAAATTGAATGTCTCAAGTATTGTTCTTCATGTGTTGAAAAATTTAATACATTTTTAAGCTAAAATAACTAAAATACAATAAAAAATACTTGTAATTCCGATCATATAAATTTGCATAAATATTCACATAAACATATTATAATTAAACCTATTTGTTACGTTTAAGCTCAATAAAATTACAAAATACTAATGTTTTTCAAGCACTTATCACAATCCTCAATCAACTTCTTGCTAGCCTTTAGCAAGAAAAAAATAAAAACAAAAATAAAATTATACTTAATTAAATTAAACTAAATTATTTTCTTATATTGACACGATTAGATTTAACGTATGGAATAAGCCTTTAAGCTACTAGGTTGTCTTAGTAGACGAGTTTAAGTCTTGTAAAAACTTTCAATGATAATACCCACAGACATCCTACTAAGTAAAATTAAAACTAAAAAGAAATAACAAAACTAAAAGAAAATAATAAATAACAAAATTAAAATTAAAATAAACAAAACTTTTCATTCTTTAGTTTCTTTTAAGCTTATAACTAAAATCTCAAGCATAAGTTAAATCTATATCCCAAAAGTTCATAGTTTATTATTTAAATTAGTATTTGTCACAAATGGATGTTCCTTCACAAAAAAATATCAATATCAACTCACTAAATCCAAGTATTAGGAATCCGAATTCATTTTGACTATTTTTTTTATAAGATAAACTTTCAATTCATACTGATCTTGTGGATTTAAGCATTCAACAAGGTATATGTGATAGAAGTTATGTAAAGAATAAGGTTAAAAGATTTGCATATGATAAACAAGAAAAGCTTAAACGTGCATAACATTGATTTCATGAAAAGAATCAAATGCTAAGATTTATGAATATATCACATTGCTATTCTCATGCATCACTTAAAATCATCAAGCAAAATATTTTAGTATATGCTTAAAGATGAATGAAAATGTATTGATTTCAACGAGATTATTTTCTATTTTTTGTAATAATCATCTCACTACTGTGAAGAATTTAAAGGTCATAGTATTCAATTATATATATTTTTTTCTTTCTTTGTTATTCCTTTTTTTAAAGAATGGACCCATATATATATCACTTTTAAAAAAAGTAAGCATAAATGAAATAGTCACACTTTAAATTTTACTCAAATCATTCAATCTAAGCAATAAAAATATGTACATGACTCTTTATCATATGTTAAAAATCCCAACATTCAATGCAAAACCTATAGAGATAATCTAATAATTTGAAATATTAAGAAAAATATTTAAAAGAATAGAAAAAATTATCACTCATAATAGAATGATATAAGCTCATAAATATTCTCACAAGGTAGTATCCATTATTTGATTCCTAAACACCAATTTTATGTTTATCTCAATCTCAACATCCAAGTATGAAACAAAAACTATGAATAAAAAATCTAATTCTTCACAATAATCCATGACATGTTTAAGATGTCAATCAAATAGTGTAAAGACTCGACAATTCATTTTAAATTAATTAAAAGCATGATAATTTTACAAAAGTTTTAAAATGAACCTAAACATCCCTAAACAACTAAATAAACTATATAAATACAAATACATGTTTAATAAAAAAAATTAAAAATGCATGATTTCACTTGTAAATTTTATTCCACTCCCAATCTAGAATCTATATTGTTTTCAATGTATTAAATGCAAATCAAAGAAAAAGAAAAGAAAAATTACCCATTTGTCTTAGCCCTATGTGATCAAGTAGGTGACATGGTAAGTCATGTTGCATCCATAATCTTACTCATTTTTATCACACAGACAAAATATTATGTAGGTCTCATTAATCACATCTTAACAAACAGTTATGAATTCAACAGTTCTAAATAATATAAATATGGTTTACATTAACATTAAAACTAAAAATAAAGTAAAATATATTAAATTTAAAATTACAGAAAACAAAATAAAAACCAAAACCAACTAAATTAAAAGTTCATAAAAATAATATATATGAATATAAATAAATCCTGAACAAAGTTAGAGCTTAATCCTTCATGTCATCTAGTCCTTCTTCATAACCATGTGTGGGCTTGGATGGTCTAAAAATGAAAATGTGTCTTCGACTCTGAGGTGCTCTTAATTAACTATAATCAGTTTCGAAATGAGAAATAGTTAACATTTGCATGTCTTGGATATGTTGTACGAATTCACCCTGAAAACGGTGCTATCCACTTGTATATTCAACATATTAGGCAGTGTATTCGTGGACATAATTTTTTTATATAAATCACATCTTCTTTTAATTGATGAACTATCATCTTTCATGGAAATTTTTGAAGAAAAGGCTTCCTTTTGTCCCTGAGTGAGTTCACTAATGTATCTTAGAGTCAATAGTTCACCTAGTTGTAATAAAATCTCACCTTTTGGATATTTTACCCCCAATTTAGCACACAAAGCTATCATTATTTTGGCATTTCAAAGTTTGTTAATATTTTTGGTTTTATTATTTGTCCAATTTCTTAAAAGGTTTTATCTATTTTTATAAATTCATTTTGTACATATATTGGACTATTATGTCTGCTTCTTAATGAATATTCTACTATGTAATGTATTAAAAATGGATGATTTTTTTTTCATTAAATATCTTCTTTCAAATTTAATTATATGCTAAACTTAACACTTGGTTTAAGTTTTTATCATAAATATTAATGAAAAACCTCGGGTATGCTATAAATTTTAGTTTTTGGTATCCTAAGTTACCATTAATTATTCCTAATAAAGCATCTTTCATATTTTTTATTCTATTATCTAGCAATAATTGTTACATTGATGTAATAATTTATTCTCTAAAATGAGTTTTTATTAATATTTAAGTTCCTCTTAAATGAATGTATCCAATTATCTCTTTATCTTTTTAAGAAATTTTTGATAACTTATTCATTATGATTTTTTTATCAAATAATGTTATATTGTACCTCCTTTTGTATCTGTAATATTAATACTCATTTTCTTATTACTTATACCATAATAAATTATTTATTTTCTTAAAAATATTTTTCTTAGTTTTAAAAATGATGAATCTTTAAAACTATCTCATTCTTTAAGATTTAAACTTGTTTTTTGAATTTCATCAAATTTTTTTATACTAATTACTATTTTCTTGTGAGAAGTATTGTGAGATTTCATCTATTTCTACTACTAATATTTTTCGATTTCTTATTATTTTTGTCATAGAATTACTTTTCATATTTGTTGAGTTATGGGGATATTTTTGATATTTTTAAACCTTAAGGGTTTTATTTATATTATTCCAAAGATATATAGGCTAGATTTGTAAATTTTTTATACTTGGTTTATTTTGGTAATAGGTTATAACTTTTACCCTATTCTAGTTAATTTCTCGATGTAGATAGATAAAGGCAAGACGATTTTTTTGATTGGTTAACGCCCAATGAGATGTTGAAAATAGTTTTTAAGTAAAAAAAAATGTCTATTAATCACAAATTTATAATCATTATATAGATGAAATGTCTCGAGATTTTATTCACCAAATAAAATATATGTAAGGTTTTTATCAAGGAAAGACTTTTACATGAGCCAAACTTATAGATGACATGAAGAATCTCTTCATTGATTGTTTTACATAAATACATTTACTTCCATATAGAGGTCCCATTTTATATAAGTATTGATAATATTTTCTTGAAATTATCATGATATACCAAATACTCATGCAAATGGCTTATATAAAATTTCTTCCTTATTAGGTTGGTGGTTAATATTATCACGTTATCTGATGAGTTAACTATATTTTATGCCTACAACGTATGAAGTGAGTTACAAAAATTTCCAAAATGTTTAAATAATTATAATTATACTCACAATCTTATATAACAATAAAAGTATGTTCAATCAATAAATGTTATTTAATTTTTAAGATGATTATATCACGTGTATTTTGTACATTTTAAAACCTTATCTCATACGTTTGTGGTCGTAAAACATAGTTAACACACTTAAGATTTTACAATAATATTAAAAAAAAAAATTCACGTAGAATACACGTGATACAATTTTATTAAAAAATTAAATGGTAGTTATCGAACATACATATTTTTATCTTTGCACATAATGTTGTGAGCATACATATAACTACTTGAACGTTTTAAGTATTTCTACAACTTACTTTATATATTATGAACATAAAACATAACTAACAATTGTATTAAAAAATTAAATAGTAATTATTGATCACACATATTTTTATTCTCATGCATAATGTCGTGGATATAGTTATTATTATTTAAATATTTTTATAATTTATTTTATATATTATTAATATAAAACTTAATTAAATCTATCTATAATATTACAAATATTGCGATGCCTAACATTATTAAAGATAAAAGATGAGTTTGGTATTGCCCCAGTAATACAAAGACAACATAGATGGTGAAAAATGTTGATGATTTGGATGAAATTCGAGGCATGATGTTGAAATATAGTTATAATTAGGCGAACGATAATAAATATGAATTATTAGAATGGAGATAATATTGAGAGTAAAATTTATTTTTTTCTTTGTGTTTATAAAGAACAGTAAGAAATTAAAATTAAAATATTAATTTTGTTAAATATATATAAAAAATAATATATTAAATTAAAGGATATTTTTATAATTATAATGGGGAAGCAACACGAAGGCGCTTGTATAGATAATTATCATTAAATATTAGTTGTTGTGTGAACACGTGGTCTATGTTGTGCACCTAGTCAAAACTTGAAACATGTCTCATGATTTGAAAATCGAGAATTGCTTTAATTAAATGAATTTCTACACTGAGTAGCTTCAAAGCTCTTTCAATATTTTTCTCATTTCTACCATGTGGTGTAGCAACTTTATTTGATCATAAATTCACAATTATTTTTTGAAAATAAATGGGAAGCATTAAAATCAAGATAGTGATATGATGCAAGTCATACAAAACAAATGAACTAATACAAACTGAAAATATACTTTGTTTTTCCAAATTGGCTGCTATATATGCTTGAACTTATTGAAATCAAGTATTTATGTATTATTCAAAAGAAATAGAATCATTCCACTCCTGCTTAGCCAAAAAAAAAAAGGCATTCCACTTTGGAAAGCACATGATGTTGCTTGGCGTTGCAACTTATATAATATTTTGTAATCAATAGTTTCGTTTTATTTGAATATTACAATTTTCACCTTTCACATTTGACCGATTAATCATTTTTACAATTTTTTATTTGATTATATAATGTAATTTATAACCTTTATACATTTAACCAATTTTGTGTAAAGCACTAATTTAATCGTTAACATTTTCAAACTTTGAACTAGTAGCACTAAATTGGTTCAATTAATTGAAAAATTATTAGTTGAATTAAAAAAAGTTCCACCCTTAAAATTGCATATCATTGAATTAGCACAAAGAAAAAAAAGGTCATGTTAATTGTATATTTACATAAAGCAAGCATATATTATCTATAAACATTTTTCTTAATTTTCTTTCATTTATGTTGAAATTGTACATAAACTAAATATACATATTTGTAAAAACTAAACTACTTAAAAGGACAATTCAACTAAGTAAAATATGTATACTATTTTAAGTCTCAAATAAATAAATAAATAAATAAAACTAGCTAATTACCGGTAGAATGTGTACGTATAAATGCTAAATTCATCATTTGTCCCTTTTTTTTTTTTTTTCCGATCAATTAAGTCAACATTTTAATGGGTTTTATGAGGTTGGTCTATTACAAACGGCATTGATCAAACTCTATTTTGTCTTTCTATTATTGACTTACTGTTTATATAACTATAAGTTCTCCAATCCCCTATTACACAAGAAAATTTTGCTTTTTTGATTGTACTAGTCTCTCAATATCTCTTTTACCATTGAAAACATATCTAGCCTTTTTGCAATTGTACAATTTGGAAGAAGCTATATAGCTAGCTCTCAAACATGTCAGGTTCAAAGGGTTTAAAGGTTTTCACTCTTATTCTAATTTTAGTTTTATTAATGGCTTCCATGGGAAGTTGCAGTAGACCTTTATTGAAGAGGAGAGAGTACAAGAGCTTATTGCAAAGCAGTCTGCCAAGAGGACCAGTGCCTCCTTCTGGACCTTCTTTGTGCCATAACAAGCTCGCCCCATACCAACAGAATGAGTTCTCTATCCCCAATGATCAATATATCCTTTGCCCCTAATTTTGTTTTTGGTATAATTTAACCCACACACTCTTAACTGGACTTGAAACCAATATATATCTTCAACATACCCATTAGAGCTTCATGAATTTGTCTAGAATTTTGAGAAAACCCTTCTTTCTTTTGTTTTGTTTTATTGAATATTTTATATTCTAACATTATAATCCAATATGAAGATAGCTATTGATTATAGCTAGCCAATTGTATTCTTGATCTTCTTTATTTATGTTTTCATGTGACTTTGCTTCATATCATTGTTTCAGATCATCTCTCTCCATCTGTTTCCTGGAGCACTAATTAAAATAATTGTTATAATTTATTAGTAATTTGTTATGATTCACCGAGAGTTTCATTTATTAATCATGTTTTAAAATAATTATCTTCTAATATGTATGATATAAAAAATGCTAATATTTAATACCCATATTTTTCCAAAAGTTTCACTTTAATTCTTTTAAACATTAATTGCAAAAATAAGTACTGTCTGACTTTTTAGTCAGCGGTAAAATGAGAATTTCCAGCCCTTCTTCTTCATTTCCCTATCAGTTTTGATTATTTACAGCTCCTAACACCATTTTTGGTACATAAAGCTCCAAACTTTATTTCTCTTTTTCAGTCATTTCTTTCCATACTTAATATTTCCTTTGAAATCTTTAATTTTCCTGCAATTTCATACCCACTTTAGTTTCCTCATTCAACCAGTAATGTACCCAAATTTTTTTCACAATAATATCATTTGTTTTATTCATGGTTTGCAGTAATTTAAATTCTTTACTTTGCCCACCATTAAATTGACAAGCATATATAGCTCCTCTCCTTTTCTATTTGTGTGCATTTTAATTTGCACATATTGATTCTTTTCTCGTAAAAACTCTTTGCTTGTAACAACTAAAAATGACGTTAATTAGGAGCTGTAATTAGAGTACGAAAAATGCTATTCTAGCAAGCCAAAGTGCATAATTTTTTGTCAGATTAGTAAAGATATTACAAGTGTTATCAAAATGATAAGATGCCCAAACACGTTACAAATTATGATAAGTCTTTAAACAAACATTTATAAGAATTTGGCAAAGTGCCAAAATTAGACGAAGCGTTACTGCGTTAATAAGATTTTGGAAAAGTTAAACGGAGACCTTACCAACGTTTTTGGCATAAAAATGGAGTTTGGAGCTGTAAACAACCAAAACTGACAAGGGAAGGAAGAAGAAGGGTGAAAAATTATCATATTATTTATTTTATCTATTTAAAAATGAATAAATTAATTTTTTTTCAAAGATATGAATATTAAAAATGAGCATTTTTTATATTATGAATACTAATAAATTTTTTGATGTAACGTACACGCTAAAAAAAGTACCAAGCTAATATTATTGTGAGTATGACATGCATGCTATGATAACGTTGTTACGGTATAAATGGATTATTACTTTATATCAACTTAAGATGGAATATTGGTGCTAAATTTTTTGGAATGGTAGAGATAATGGTATTTAAAATCTTATTACTTTATTTTAATTTTTGTTAAAGAACATGAGATCCAGCTGGTTACAACCAACACACCAACTGAAAGCAGCTATCAATAGCTTGGTGGGGAAGGATATTGGTGGGGAAGGATAGGCTGTTCAAGAACATGCCTCTCCATAATTGTGTTTATTTTTAATTATTACAATTTTGCTTTTCTTTTGTATAAATAGGTTGTAAACATTTGTTTGTTCATCATCAATAAATCCATTTCTTACATGGTATCAGAGCTTAGTAAACAATTCCCAGAAAAATCAGCTCATAGAATTTTTTTCCCATTTTTCCTCAATGTGTTTTTTTTCCAAAACCAATTTCGATTCACAAAATAATTTCAATTTCATCTCATCATATTATTCAAAAAAATCCGAGCAATCTGCAATTAAAATCAAGCCAAAATACCTCTCCACGGCTCACACGCGCCTTGTTTAAACTCGCCGGTGTTCCACGCGCCTCACTGGAGCCACACGCTAGCTGCTGAAGAAGACGACTCCAACGACACATCGTTCGCTCGCTCACCCGTTGAAACAAACGACACGTCGTTCGCTCGGTGCTGAAACAAACGACGCGTCGTTCACCCGGTTTGGTCCTCGGTCCGGTCCGGTCCGGTTTGGTCTTCATCTGGTTCAGTGTTTCACCGTTGCAGCCACCGTTCTAGCCACTCCAGACGCCGGTTCACCCACTTTCTAACCGGTTATGCGGTTGAAATTTCCGGTTCTGTAATCCTTGACTCATTTTCTATAAGATAAAACATATTTCAGTCCATTATTTATTTCATAAATAGTCATTATTGTCTAAAACACACTTAAACCTATCCCGTTCTTTCAAATTTATTCAACCAAAAATGTCTATGACTACCAATACCAACCCTACTTTACCAAAATGGTATGATGACCCTAGCCATTCATTATATCTACACCGCTCAGACCAACTAGGCATGGTTCTCGTAGCTCAATCCTTAAACCAAGAAAACTATCACATTTGTAGTCATGCAATGCTCATGGCTCTAATAACCAAAAACAAAGAAGGATTCATTGACGACACAATCAAAAGGCCATCAACAAACCTTGAAGCAGAAATCAAACAATGGACTCGCTGCAACATTCTTGTCAAAGGATGGATCCTCAACACCATATCACTCAAACTTGTAGAAAGTGTCATGTATAGTGATACTGCATATGAGCTATGGGAAGAATTAAAGGAACGTTTTTTGCACACCAACAACGTGCACCTATTCCACATTGAGCAAGAGATCCATGATTGCATGCAAGAAGGTGTAAGCATTGGAGAATACTATGCCAAATTGAAAAGTTTATGGGATAGTCGTGATGCACTATGTCCTCTTCCACACTATGGAGGAAATGCCATAAGGGAATTACAAGAATATCAACAAAAGCAGCGAACCATAAAGTTTCTCATGGGCCTTAACACGATTTACACATCAGCACGCGGACAAATCTTGCTCATGGAACCATTACCTACAGTAAATATGGTATATTCACTTATTGTTCAAGATGAAAAGTAAAGAGCTGTCTCCACTCAAAGCATAGGAAGGATGCCAGAAGCTGCCGCACTTGTTGCCAGAGATAGTCATCCATAATATCCTCAGAAAAATTACCCACCAAGGAACCCACATCTCAAATGCAATAGATGCAACAATATATGCCATAATTCTGAGAATTGCCGAAGTCACCTCAAATGTGATTTTTGTGGTCTCAATGGACACATTTTTGAAAACTATCGAAAGCGTCTCAAATGTAATTTTTGTGGTTTGAATGGACATGACATCAACATGTGTCGAAAGAAATGAGTAATTCAAGATAAGAGAAACACAAGTTATGACTTCCCTTCCAAAGCTCATCATACTGACTTTCAGGAAAGCTGCTCGAACACAAAGACACCATCCCACAATCTTACATCTGCCCAATATCAAGAGCTCCTTACACTTCTCAATCAATCCAAATCAGGTAGCATGGAAAATCAAGTGACTACTTCCTCAGGTAACACATTATGTGCAACTGTTTTCCATTCAGAAACTCGTTGGATTTTTGATACAAGGGCAACTGATCACATGGTCTGTTCCTAAAACCTTATGAGCTCTAGCATTCCAGTCACTAATCGGCATGTGCATTTACCTGATCATTCTCTTGCCCGTGTCACACATATTGGCATTGTACATTTCTCAAATAATTTCATACTCCATAATGTCTTGTGTGTTCCCTCCTTCAAATTAAACTTAGTTTCAGTAGCCAAACTAACTCAAACCTCATTTTTCCATGTCACCTTCACTAATAGTATGTGCTTTGTTCAGGACAAATGCTCAGGGAAGACGATTGGGATGGGAACTGAGAAAACAGGACTCTACTACTTGACTATTTCTGAAAAGGTTGGATGTTTCTCCGTTTCAAACACTACTTCCACCAACTCTCATCTATGACATCAATGACTTGGTCATTTATCTAATAACAGTTTGCGTGTAATTTCTCTTTCCATCAACACACCTTTTTGTTCCATTAGTGATTGTTCTATTTGTCCATTAGCTAAGCAAACACGTAATCCATTTCCTTTAAGTTCCATCAATACAAAAGCACCTTTTGAAATGATTCATGTTGATATTTGGGGTGGTTATCACATTCCAGCACTTAATGGAGCACGTTATTTTCTCACTATTGTTAATGACTACTCAAGATGCACATGAGTCTATCTCTTACATACTAAATTTGATACACGCACATTTCTTACCACCTTCATCAATCTTGTTGAAACACAATTTTCATCCAGAGTTAAAATCATTCGTAGTGACAATGGACCAAAATTCTCTATGACCCAGTTATTTTCTACCAAGGGAATCCTTCATCAAACTAGTTGTGTCTCTACCCCTCAACAAAATGGTGTTGCTGAACGCAAATACCGTCATCTTCTCAATGTCGCTCGTTCATTGCTCTTCCAAGCCAATCTTCCTAAACAATTCTGGGGAGATGCCATTCTTACAGCCACATACCTCATAAATCGTACTCCAACACCTATTCTCAAGGGTAAAACACCATTTGAAGTCCTTTTTCACAAAACTCCTAGGTATGATCACCTTCGTGTTTTTGGTTCCCTTTGTTTTGTGTCTACACATCATGATCGACTTACCAAGTCTGATGCTAGGTCACATAAATGCATATTCATTGGGTATCCATCTGGGATCAAAGGTTATCGTGTCTACAATCTGGAAACAAACAAGACTTTAGTGTCTCGTGATGTTATCTTTCATGAACATGTATTTCCTTATTTCACTTCCGCTGTCAACAGTCCAACTCTATTTCCTCCATCAGAAGATACTATTTATGATGACCTACCCAACATTCGTCAATCAACAAATCTAAATATATCACTTGATCATACACCATCTGTTCTTCCAACAATCAACTCAAACATTCTTGATCTTCAAAATTCATCTCCAGAAACATCATCGTCAACTTCTCCACCACACATAACTCCTCCAACACCAGTCGCACATAGGCTTCATCGATCCACTAATGTTCCTAGCTACCTTCAAAAATATCATGTAGAAGCTTCCTTACCTTCTCGGTCTTTCCCTTCGTCTCACTCAGCATCGTCCAAAGACAAAGGTACTTCTCATTCTTTATATCATGTACTTACCTATGACCAATTATCACCTTCACATCGTGCTTTTGCTACTTCTATTTCCATTCTCAGGGAACCAACCACCTTTGCTGAAGCTTTCAATGATCCAAAATGGCGGCTTGCCATGAAACAAGAACTGGATGCTCTTGAAACTAATGGCACTTGGACGCTTCAACAGCTTCCTCCAAACAAGAAACCAGTTGGTTGTAAATGGGTCTACAAAATCAAGTATAATCCTGATGGTTCTGTGGAACGATACAAGGCTCGGTTAGTGGCCAAAGGATACAGTCAGATTGAAGGTTTTGACTACCAAGAAACTTTTGCACCAGTAGCCAAACGTGTCACTGTTCGGCTTCTCCTTGTCGTTGCTGCTATTCAAAATTGGCATCTTCGACAACTCGATGTCAACAATGCTTTTCTTTATGGTAATCTTCATGAAGATGTCTACATGTCCCTTCCACCTGGATTCAGACGAAAGGGGGAAACACGAGTATGTAAGCTACATAAATCTTTGTATGGACTTAAACAAGCCTCACGACAGTGGTTCATCAAGCTATCAACAACACTTAAGCTAGCTGGTTTTAACCAATCCAAGTATGATCACTCACTGTTCGTCCGAACCCGTGGTAATTCCTTCTCTACTCTTCTTGTCTATGTAGATGATATAATCATAACATGAAACAATATACAAGACATTGAAGAAACTAAGAATCATCTCATGAGACAATTCAAGCCTAAAGATCTCGGTGAATTAAAGTATTTTTTGGGCATAGAAGTTTCATGTTCCAGGAAGGGAATTATTCTGTCACAACGCAAGTACGCACTTGAAATATTGGAAGACATGAGTTATCTTTGTGCCAAATCTGCCAATTCACCTATGGAACAAAATTTATCCCTCAGCAAGGTTGAAGGGGAATTCATCAGTAATCCCACATCCTATTGCAGACTTGTTGGGAGATTAATAAACTTGACCATCACAAGGCCCGACTTAGTGTATGCCATGCACATTCTCAGTCAATATATGGATAAACCACGACAACCACATTTGGAAGCAGCTCAACGAGTGCTACGATATGTCAAGAACACACCAGGGCAAGGTCTCTTTTTCTCAGCAACTAGTTCATTACAACTAAATGCTTTTTGTGATGCAGATTGGGCAAAATACACAGATATACGACGATCAACCACAGGATATTGTATGTTTCTTGGAAACTCGCTAATTTCTTAGAAGACTAAGAAACAAAATATAGTCTCACGATCAAGTGCAGAAGCAGAATATCGCTCTATGGTAGCAGCATGTTACGAAGTAACCTGGTTACGATATATTTTGGATGATTTGGGTATCAAACACTCCCAACCAACCAAGTTATATTTTGACAATCAAGCAGCTCTTCACATTGCATCAAATCCAGTGTTTCATGAGCGAACCAAACACATAGAGATCGATTGCCATCTAGTAAGAGAAAAGATTCAAGCTGGAATGATCAAAACTTATCATATCTCTACATTAGAGCAACCAATAGATATATTTACCAAATCCCTGAGTTTTTCACAGTTCTCAAGCTTACTTAACAAGTTAGGAATAATTAACATATATTCTAACTTGAAGGGGAATGTTAAAGAACATGAGATCCAGTTGGTGACAACCAACACAACAGCTTGAAACAGCCACCAACAGCTTGATGGGGAATGATAGGCTGTCTAAGAACATGCCTCTCCATAATTGTGTTTATTTTTAATTATTACAATTTTGTTTTTCTTTTGTATAAATAGGTTGTAAATATTCGTTTATTCATCATTAATAAATCCATTTCTTACAATTTTTAATTTTTATAATTTAATTCATTCTTTTAAATAACGTTACACAACTTATACATACTAAATATGGAATTTATAATTTTGGATTTGTATGCTTTAAAAAAAAACTTTTTTACCACTACTCTTGATCACAATAGTTGCTTTTTCAAGAAAAGTTGTCTATGGCATACCTTATGATTTGTTTTTTCTTATATCAATGTAATTCACTTCGATGCATGCACTGATTAATTCTTTTAAACTATGGAAGGAGGATTCGAGCAGAGGATGTAGGCAAGGCTGGCCCAATCATTTAGGGCCTAGGCAGAACATCTTACGGAACCTTTTACTATGTACTAATTTTTATTATTTTTTAGTTATTATTTTATTTAGTAAAAAGTTGTAATAATAAATAACGATTCATATTTTTTGTCAACTAGAATAATTTTTTTTATTAGTTGACTTAGTCGAAAAAATTAATAAATTTAAGATAGACTTATAAATTTATTTTATGAACGTACCCCATATATTAGTTTTTTTAAAAAATTATAAACTTAAATCATCAATTTTTTTAATGTGTGAATAAGAGTTTGAACTCCTTCGCTTTTAAAAAGGCTCAATCCTTACCATCTCTAATAATTATATATATTTTTAAGATTAAATATATTTTTTTAAAATTTAAAATATACTAGAGAAAATAAAATATCTATTAAAAATATATCTATTTTTGGGTATGAAATTCGTAATTTAATAAATTTATTTTATTTTATATTTTCAACGAGTAAAAATTTATTAAATTGACATTTGATTTAAGAATCCATTTTAGATATTATAATATGTATACTCTTTATTATAATTTATAATATTAAAAAAAGAATAATATAATAACATAAATTAATTAAGATAAAGAGAATTTTATATATAAATGGTCGCAGATTCGAGCTTAAGATCGAAGAGATACAAATTTGCTATTGTTTGGACATTAGTCCGGTATCCTCATTTCTTTGTCAGTTCGGACACAAGCAGTCATGTAGACGCAAGTACAACACTCAAGTTCATATTTTTACTTTTCAATCAATAACATAATTACATGTGTACCATTATTATTTTATATATACAATAAAAAAAGCATTGTCTCCAGGTTATTGATTTCACTCATTTTCTAATATTTGTATTTCTTTAGTTGCTTATACAAATAAACAATTGGGGACCATTGGGGCTTTGAATTTTTTATTTTAGTAGCCTTGTACTAAATTGGATTAACTAAGTACAGTGATCCTAAGGATATATGTTATTATAACATCTCTATGCTTCCAAATAACAATAATGATTTACAATGGTATATATGCATGAAACCAAAGAATCAGGTTGCAAGAGCTGTAAAACCAGTTAAATGACAATCCACATCACTTTCAGTTGAGAGTAACAGACAAAGGAAATAGGACAGTATCTCACCCACGGTGGCGAGGCGATATGAGGAAATGAGGAGGACAATGGATAGGGCTTGAAGAAAAAATGGTAAGCTACAAAGAGAATTGTAGAAGCGAAATGCAGCTGGAGTTAAAGCAACTACCGTCGAGTTATAAAGGGAAGCTTGGAGGGAAGAAACAAAAAAGTAAGAAGAAATAGATCATGTGAATTGGGCAGCGAATGAAGAGATTGATGGAGAAAACTAAAATTTGGAGGACCACCCTTTTTTAATGGCAACAACATGTTTAGTCTGATTGTCATCCCTAACCCCATCCTAGATTAAAGGAGAAGATAGGAGAGAGGAGAAAAAACTGGGAAGAACGGGTTAAGAATCATGGTACAGGTTAGGACTAGTATAATATTGATAGGACATGCTAGCAAATAGTTGGATCTTTGTTTTACGATGGTATCGAACCCTGGTTCTTTATCAAGAAGAAAAGGACTATTCAGTCTGCCAATCCTATTTTGGAGCGAGATTTCCAAGCTCTCAAAATTTCTGTGGTTAGATGGTCCCGCTTCCTCGTTCCCGATTCGACGGATTCACCAACGTGGCTTCGGTTTCCGATTCGGGGAATGGTTCCAAGAGGACCCGCATGTCAAACGAATCCTCCGTCCAAGTAGAACCACCTGTTGTGTACGGAAATAATAAATAGCGGTATATAAATATATCAAAACGGTAAAATGATCAGAATTTACGTGGTTCGGTAATTTGCCTATGTCTACTGGAGACAACAAATATTATTTGAACTGAGTAGGAAATATACAGAATATAGATACAGATTTCCTCACTAATAATATATCTAAGTGTTTCCCCAAACTCACATAAAACTCTTAAACTCACTAAGCATTTTCTCTCTTTGAGTTTGCTTATGCTCTCTCTATTTTTTTTTACCTTGTTCTTCAATGCATGAACTCCTCCATATTTATAGATGAAACAAAACTCTCTTTCCCTAAATTGTGCCATAATTTAAGCCTTAAATTAGGCCACTAATTTTCTTAAATCATGCCACAAATTAGTCCACAAATTAGGCCACTATTTTGTTACTTTTAGAACCAATATTCAACAATCTCCATCTTGGCGAAAACTTTCATAACGCTGCCTCCAAATGTGCCTTAGGCGCTCTAAGCTCGAGAAATGTTGATCAAGTTCAAGCAATGTTGAAACTTGATCCCTGTAACCACCTTTGTAAGCATATCTGTAGTTCCAACTTTCTAGAGTATAACATTCCCTTCATCGATGATTTCTCGAACAAAATGAAATCGAACATCGATGTGCTTGGTGCGACCATGATGAACTTGGTTCTTTGCCAAACAAATGACACTCTGGCTGTCATAGAAAACCTCCACATTCTTCTGAACAATACCCAAATCCTTGATCAACCCGAGAAACCAGATAGCTTCTTTGAATGCTTTTGTTATAGCCATATACTCTACCTCTGTAGTAGATAAAGCTACAGTTGACTGCAATGTTGATCTCTAAAAAACTGGTCCTCCTGCCATTGTGACTAGGTGTTTGCCTTAAGTTTTTTCTCTCTCAAACTTCAAACCAATATCCATAGTACCATAGATGTACTGTAGAATCTACTTTACTGCTTTCTAGTGTCCTTTACCAAGATTATGCATGTATCGACTCACCATACTAACAACATGGGAAATATTAGGTTTGGTGCAAACTATTGCATACATCAAGGCACCAACAGAATTTTCATATGGAACACGCTCCATTTGCTTCTTCTCATCGGTAGTGCTAGGTGACATCAATGCGTTCAAATGAAAGTGAGGAGCAAGCAGTGTACTTACTGGTTTGATTTTTTCATCAATGTCAAACCTTTGTAGTACTTTCTTCAGACACTGAGTCTGTGTTAGACAGACTGTGCTTGCAACTCTATCTATTGTGATTTCCATCCCAAGAATTTTCTTAGCTTCTCCAAGATCTTTCATTTCAAATTCTGAACTCAATAAAGCCTTCAATCTGTCGATCTCCACCTTGCTCTTAGATGCAATCAACATATCATCAACATATAAGAGCAAATAAATGAAGGTACCGTCTTAGAGTTTCCAAAAGTATACAAAGTGATCAAACTGACTACATGTGTACTTCTGCTCTCTGATGAAACTATCAAAGTGCTTGTACCATTGTCACGGTGATTGCTTCAAACCGTAAATTGACTTGCTTAGTTTGCAAGCCCAATTCTCTCGTCCTGAAAATTTGAAGCCATTGGGTTGAGACATGTAGATCCCTTTGTTCAAAGTACCATGGAGAAAAGCTGTTTTGACATCGAGTTGAGCTAACTCGAGATCAAACTGTGCTATCAAAGCCAATAGTATTCAAATAGAAGAATGTTTAACAACATGTGAGAATACCTCATTGTAGTCTATTCCTTCTTTCTGAGCATATCCTTTTGCTACCAGTCTGAATTTGTATCTCATGTTGTCTTTACCAGGAACACCTTCCTTCTTGGTATAGACCCATTTGCAACCAATAGTTTTCTTTCCTTTGGAAAGTTGAACCAACTTCCAAGTCTGATTCTGATGTAGAGACTTTATCTCTTCATCCATTGCCATCTTCCACTTCATACTATCAACTCTTTGCATGACTTCTCTGTAAGTGCATGAGACATCATCTTCAATTAATGGAAGTGCGAATGCTACCATGTTTGTGTATCTGGTAGGCTTCCTAATCTCCATTCTGTGTCGAGTAGTGGCAATAGATTATGGCTGCTAATTAATCGATAGTGATGGCGAGAGAACCTCAAATTCAATTGAGATCTCTTTTTGATCATTAATTTCATCTTCACCACGACCGGTAACCGGTGCAATCTTTTCTAGATCTTCCAGAGTCTTAAGCATCACCTTAGAAAGAGTATTTGGACTTTCGTTGTCTTTCTCTGAATTTCTCTGTCTCAGCATAACAGACTCTTCGAATGTGACATCTCGGCTTAAGATGATCTTCTTGGATTTACAACACCAAAGTCGAAATCCTTTAACTATTTCCTTAAAGCCTAAGAAAACAAATTTCTTTGCTCTAGGATCCAGTTTGGATTCACTAACATGAAAATATGCATGACATCCAAATATTCGCAATGAATCATAATCAATAGCAGGTTGTCCAGAACATACCTCTTTAGGAGTTTTTCCATCTAATGCAGTCGGAGAAAGTCTGTTGACTATATGAGTTGCATATGACAAAGCAACAGCCCAAAATGCCTTGCTCAATTTGGATTGAGATAACATACATCGTACTTTATCAACCAAAGTACGATTCATTTGTTCTGCAACTCCATTATGCTGTGGTGTACAAGGAATAGAAAAATATCTGATTATCCCTTCATCTTGACAAACTTTGAAGAAGAGATCTGATTTGTACTCACCACCATTATCAGATTTGAGCTCCTTAATTTTCCTGCCTTTCTGAGTCTCGATCATTTTCTTCCATTTAAGAAAGATATCCATAACTTCATCTTTATGACTCATGATGTATATCCAAACATATCTAGAGAAATCATCAATAAAAGTCACAAACCATCGTTTACCTCTAAGTGAAGCATTCTTTGAAGGTCTCAAAAATCCATGTGAATATAATTAAGAGATCCCTTAGTACGATGAATGGCGGTGCCGAACTTGACTCTTATTTGTTTTCATGCTCGTAGAAATCAAACTCTCCAGTCTTGGCACCTTTCAAAGACCTTGCTTCATTAAGCCTTGCAAAACCTTTTAACCGATATGCATTAAGTGCATGTGCCACAGGCGGGAAGAATCATTTGTCTTTTCTTCAGAACTACTTGAGACAACTATTCTTCCTGTAACTATACTCCCATATAGGAAATACAAGTTTGCCTTCCAAGTACCCTTTATCGCTACAAATGCACCTCGTACAACTTTCAAGACTCCATTTTCCAATGTTACATTGTAACCATCAGAATCTAGAACACCTAAAGAAATACGATTTTTCTTTAGGTTAGGAATATACCTTACATTTATAATTCGTCCGATTGTACCATCGTGCATCTTTAGTCGTACTGTTTCGATCCCTTTTATCTGACAGACATTGTCGTTGCTCGTAAGCACAACTCCTCCATTGAGCTCCTCAAAACTCGAAAACCAATGTCTGTTTGGACACATATGATAAGAACATCCAGAATCAAGGATCCACTTATATGAGTAGGTTTCTGACGATGAAACTAAAAAAGGTTGATTCTTCATCTTCATCGGCCTTCTGTGCAACATTTGCATTTGACTTGTCCTTGTTTGGACAATCTTTTTTCTAGTGCCCTTTCTGGTGACAATAGGCACACTCGTCCTTCCCAAGATGTCTTCTGGATGACTCTCCTCTGGACTTGGATCTAGATTGCCCCCTATTATTTGATTCGCCAGATTTTTTGTTGTTAGTCCTAACTCTGGCTGCCATCAATGCTTCTGATATTGAGTTTCTATGATTATGTTGATCCTTCTTCCGGTACTCGTTATTTACCAAAGAATTTGAAACATATACAAACTTAACCTAATCCTTTCCATATAACAAGGTTGTGGTTAAATGCTCATAGGTCTCAGGTAATGAATTCAGCAACAACAAAGCTTTATCTTCATCGATAATTTCAACATCTAAATTTTGCAGATTGACCAAAATTTTATTGAAATTATCTAAGTGCTCAATCATAAGGGTACCTTTCTTGTATTGGAAATGGAAAGTTTCTTCTTCAAGTAGAGTGTGTTCTCAATACTTTTCGTCATATACTTGTCCTCTAGTTTTTTCTAGAAAACTGCGACTACATTCTCTTTCATGAGAAAGTACTTCTGATCTTTTCCTAAGCACAGTCGAATTGTGTCACAAGCTTATCGGTGGACATAATTCCAATCTTCATTTGAATAATCTCCTGGACTGGTCTCCAAGGCTATATTAGATCCTTCTCAGAACAATAGATCTAATACTTCACATTACCATATGCCAAAGTTATTGGTGCCTTCGAATTTCTCCACCTCAAAATTTGTGTTGGACAACATAGTTCTTCGAGTAGAATAACTTGGTTTGCCAGAAATTCTAAGATCAACTTGTTCATCTTCTTCGATCTCTTTTTTATCAGCCATAAGTACAAACAGATAATAGAAATTTTGCACTTATAACTTAAAACAGTGTTTTTCCAAATTTTATACCTTATTTGAAAAAAATGGAGTTCATGGTTGAATCAAAAATGGTCCAATTAGCTTGGAATAGGTTCTACTCACCTGAAAATGGATGAAAACCGGACCAACTCAGTCCAAATATCACTAGTGACTGAGTTGATTGAGTTACTGGCAGCAACACTTCGGCAGCTTCTGGCGGTGATTCTGAATTTTGATTTGAGTGATTATTTTACTGTTGTGTTTGTCTCATCGATAGTTTCGATTTGATATATAATACTTCTATATTTGGCTATGATACCAATTTGTTGTGTACAGAAGCAATAAATAGCGGTATATGAATATATCAAAGTGGTAAAATGACACAGAATTTATGTAGTTCAACAATTTGCCTAGGTTCACGGAAGACAACAGATATTATTTAAACTGAGTAGAAAATATACAGAATAAAGATACAGATTTCCTCACTAATAATAGTGTTTTCCCAAACTCACAGAAAACTCTCAAACTCACTAAGTATTTTCTCTCTTTGAGTTTGCTTATGCTCTATCTTTTTTCTTCTTCTGATTTTTGCCTTGTTCTTTGATGCATGAACTCTTCCCTATTTATAGATGAAGCAAGACTTCCTTTCCATAAATTATGCCCTAATTTAAGCCTTAAATTAGGCCACTAATTTCCTTAAATCATACCACAAATTAGGCTACTAATTTTCCTAAATTATGCCACTAATTTGTTACTTTTAGAGTCAATATTCAACACCACCAACAAAGTTCAACCATTCCACATGCATGGCCTATAGAGGGACTATAGATTTGATATCCCACGTATTAAAATTTAAACATTTTATATATCCAATTAGCATAATGAACAAGAAGAAAGACACAATGATATGCAAAGTTTTTGTAGCTATCCTTCATAATTAAACATAGAAGTGGTTTTGTAACTTGGCTTCAAGAACTATCTTCTCTCTGAGAACTTTGCTAAGGTTTTTGTCCCTAATTATGCCAACAACAAACCAATGAAGAAGGAGAGCCACCATATGTTCTTCATTGTTTTGGGAACTAAGGAGCACATGGAGAGTTACATAAGGATGTTTTGCATGAGAAGTTGAAAATGCCTGGGTACGAGGACGCTAAATGAAGCTTATCTAAAGTAAAAACATATGTTAACTTTGAAAGAAAGATGAAGACAAGTAAAAGCAAGAATGAGGAAGCATCCAGAGAAAAGAGAAGGGTGAGTCCAGGACACATGGATCCTTTCAAAAGCCAAAGTTATGGTCCTTTGAATAACCAAACTATAAATAGGAGCCAAAATGCATAGGGTAGAATAATTGAACTTGGGGAAGGATCCCCATTTTGTTGTCTTCCATTAAGGGTGTATTTGGTAGAGGTAGTGATGAGATTGGAACAAGAGCCCAAATATCATATGGCTATAGAGAATGGGGACAATACATAGAGAACTGAGGACTGTAGGCATTTTAGGAAGGAAATTGAAAACCTTTTAACCTAGGGCTATTTGAGGGACTTAATAGAGAAGAATAATATACAACTCCTACAAAAAATCCCGATTTTCTAATAGGAACAAGCTTCTAATAACCGTGTTGAGAAAAATGTGTGGATGATCCACTCCATTCATGGCAGAACAAGATTTAGTGGCAAAAACAACAATTCCAAGAAGAGGTGTGCTCTAGAAAAGCATAAAGAGGAGAATCAAGACCGAAGTATGAACAAAGAATCTAGTTAGTGAGTAATGTAATCTTTTTCTTGAATAAGGATGAGACATTATATCCTTGTAATGATCCTTTTGTTATCATTGTAAGAATAGGAACATTGTGATATATGAAGGATCTTAGTGGATACTGGGAGTTCAATGGATCTTTTGTTCATATCTACTCTTCAAGAAATAGGTTTTAGATTGAATATGTGTAGAAAATAGAAATTCCCCTAGTTAGTTTCAATAGGAATACCACTTGTGTTGTGGGGCCCATTAGTCTACCAATGATGGTCATCGTAGCTACTAATATGGCCAAATTTGTAGTAATAGATCTCCTGGCCTATTACCAAACCATTTTGGGAAGACCTTGGTTGCATAAGGAGGAGTCCATGAAATCATAAGGATTAAGCTAAAGGTAAAAATTATGATTTCTCTACCATAAAAGGTGCTCAAACCAAGTAGATTGATGACATTTCTTAGGGTGGTTTCAATTGCTTATTCAAATTAAATAGAAACTATTCTATGTCTATCTGATTTTCTTCATGATTTACTCAAAGTGTGGAGTACTAGAAAGGAATACAAGTTTTGGTAGTCGGTGTGATTGCTATTGGTGTTGATTAATTTTTTTTACAATTATATTTGTTCTTATCTAATTTAACTTACCATGTGGATATTGTTAATGCTCTTCTTTTTCAGTTTGACAAATGTATGGCTTATTATGCATTATATATGAGCAATGTTTTAAATGAAATTAAAAAGTTTGAATATGACAACATTAGAAAAATAACAATTGAAAATTACAAAGTGGTAGAATATCTTGATCACCTCAATTTAAATACATAGGTATAATGCCCGAGGAAATCCATGTCCTTATTTAGGGAGAAAGGCAACTTTATGTTAGCTTTTCTAGGTAAGAAACGAGCATAATGAGGTATCATTTTGGTACCCAAGCCATAGTAGGAGACAATGAGACCCTACAACAGTCCATCTCCTTGGGAAGTTATCCTATAAGAATTGGAGCTTCACTAGTTTTTAGACTTAGACTTCTTAAATGTCCTTGCTTAGATAGAGAAAGAGAGGTACCTTTATCTCAGCTTTTCCCAAGTAAGAAATGTGTGTAATGAGGTAGCACTTTGATGGCCTAATACAAGGAGGAAATAATGAGAACTTATGATATTCCATCTCTTTGGGTTGATCACCTGGAACGAATGTCTAGGTAGAATGCCTAAACAAAAGAATTTTCTTGGGAAGAGAAAACTTTATCTTACTCACCTTAGAAATGTACAAACTAGGGTTGATCACATGTTATAAATACACATGTAGACATCCATGACACTTGGATTGGATTGGATTAAAAGGTTGATTGAAAGAGAATTTCCCTCAAACAAGCTCTAATTTAGGTTGATGACATGAAATAACAATTAGGTAAGCTACCTTCATCAGGTGCTTGAGGGATGGAGTTGCTCGGATCCAATAATTCTCCTGAAATGAGTTAAAATAATTTATAGTTTACAATTCCAATAGCTTTAAGAGACCATGGAAAAATATAAGAAATCATTAATCATAATATTCTTATTTATCAAAAGAAACATTAAAGCATATTGATTTAAAGTAAAGCCACTCTAGCTTGATACTTGATGCTTATTTTCGCAAGTGTACGAATCGTTCAAGTAATAAAGTGTACAAAAAGTACGGATATCGAACCCACAAGGAATGGCGTTACTAAGTACCGAAATTGACTAACCCTAATTTTATTTGAAAACCAAATTGTTGAAATTGTTTTAAAAGCAAATTAACATAAAACTAAATGCAAATAACAAAATTTAATGTTGTTCACAAATGATTAAAAACGCTAAGGCATTTGATTTCGCTAAATCAATTCAATCCGATTTCAAGTCATGTTTTATGAGATTCAAAGCTAAAAGTGATGGTTGAAAAACCCAAACTTATCTAATACTCTTTCTCAAGTTATATTAGAATTACTTATCTATGAAAACCAACTATATTACTATGAAGATTTAATCATAAATAAGCACATTATGATTTATGGAATTTCTAGAATAACCACATACATCATGCATTAGGTGTCAAACTCGCATTCAACATACGGTATTTATCACAAGAAGCATTCATTACACATCTCCTCTCGGTCTCAATATAATGCAACAAATCATCTAAATCTTGATCAGAAATTTAAAAGCATTAAGCATGGAAATAAATACTCAACTTGAAAACAATGAATTCATATAACAATAACAAAAGAAATCAGATTTCCTTGATTTAACTACATCATAGCCTTAGCAAACACGAATTAGTTCATAACGAAATTAAGAACAACCATTATTTCAATTGAATCCATGAATAACAAATATCAATAAACTGCAGAATATAAAAACTAAGGAGAAGAGATGAAAAACTCTAGAAGATGAAGGCTTGGTAGCAACAATGGTGAAGATCCTTCAAGTTTCTCCAAAATTTCCTTCTCTTCTCCAAAAATGCCTTTGAACTCTGCTTTCTGCCGTCCCCCTCTTTTTCCATCATAATGTATATATAGATCTAGGGTTTGGGGGGCAATTTTGGAACAAAACAACATAAAAAATTTGTTTTCGGACGAAACTCGCCGGCGGCGACATTATTCTCGCCGCGACGAGATTTCTGGAAAATTAAATTTTTAGGTTTTGGATTTTGGCCGGCAGTGAGATGATTTGGCCGGCGGCGAGAATTATTTGGCCGGCGGCGAAATGAATTTTGCCAAATTTTGTGCTCTCGGGAAGATTTTCACCGTGCTTTATGTAGGATTTTCGCCGGCGGCGAGAATAATCTAGCCGGCGGCGGGATTTCCAAATCTTGAATCTTTATTTCCTTTTTATTTTCACTCAATCCCGATCATTGAACTTTGTCCCAAACTTCTCCAAAATCATGATTTTACCTGAAATTGCACTTTAAACACGAAATACCCGTGAAATGACATTTGTGGATTAAATAATCAAATAAATGCAATTTTCACACAAATATCAACATTTAAATCATAACAAAAATGCAATAATTTGACTCTTATCAATACTTATCAACTTCCTTATTACATGAAAAGGAAACAAACATTCATTCTCTTGTTTGTACTAAAATCCTTGTTAGAAATGGTAAGTTTAAAATAGGTACATAACAATATGTAAAGAATGATGTAATGGAAGATAACGATTGAGAACTAATAATTGGGTGTCTATGAAGGCCAATTTAGTCATTGTGTGCTAGTGAAGGCCAATTTAATCATTAGATGTCAATGAAGGCTAATTATTAATCTTTGGCACACTGGAGTGGATTATCTTGCTTGAGAAGAAGGGTCGGTATCCTCATCCCTAAGCTTAATGAGAGAATTTAGAAAAAAAGCTTTAGTCTACTCTAGAAAGGAGAAGTTGATTCCTCGAATTCCTTTATTAAAGGACTCATGGAATCATGACTTGAACAAAAATGGTCTTCTAGCAACCTTTGGCATTGCTTCAAATGACTCATCGTTTTGAAGAAGATACTTTTACAACAATCTTGATAATCGATAGCCTAATAATTCCCTTTGTCTATAAGAGATTTCATCTTGTAAAGTGATTCCTTTGAGTAGTGTTTGCTAAAAGCATTGCAATCCCTTTCATAACAAAGCTCAATCTTCAAAAAAATTATTTTTTTTATAAGGGATGAAGAATTTTATGCTCTACCCTTCCAAATGGATCATTGTATTCTTTGGTCTCCTTACTATTTAGAATATCTGTGTGGGCTTTATAGCTTTTATACAATGGGGGGTCCTTGGATTCTACCTTCAATTGGGCTACATTGACGTGTTCCTTTCGCCTTCCCCAAGCATCGAACCTAGGACCTATTCCTTAAGTACCTCATATTCATAGAGGTTGGTACCAATTAAGACATGAACTATAGAAATCTAAGGTACTTAAGGACTAGGTCCCAGGTTCGAGGCTTAGGGAATAAGAAAGGAACGCATCAACGTAGCCTAGTTGGAGGTGGAGTCCATAGACCCCATACTATATAAAAGATATGGGGCCCATATGAATATCCTAAACAAAAAGGGCACCTTTTTATAAGGGCTATCTATATGGACCCCGTAGCTTTTACATAGTGGGGATTAGTGGAATCCACCTTCAATTGGGCTATGTTGATGCATTTCTTTCACTCTTCTCCAACCTCGAACCTAAGACTTAGCCTTAAGTATGTTAGATTCATAAAGGTTGGTACCAACTTAAGGGCCAGGTTTCAGGTTCGAGGTTGGGGAAGAGTGGAAGAAATGCATTCCGCTTAGCCAGGGGAAAAACCCGTAATAGCTAGGAGTCCGCACATATATCTGTTGTCTCTTTTGGAGAACATAAAAATGTGTAAGTATACACGGTTACAAGTAATAAAATTGATAAGTAAAATTATTGTTCCGATGGAGATTTGTTACTACAATTTATGGAGTACTAAAATTGTTTCACTCTGATTTTATCCAAACGATCGAAAAGTTGAAAGTGTTTTAACTAACTAAGAGTTTTATAACAATAAATAAGAAAATTCTAGGATTGCAGTTTTCACCAAATTAATCCACTCGAATCATATCATTTTGTTTTGATTTCTATTTTTTTTGTAAATTTTATTTGTTAACCAAAAACTCCTAATTTTATCCATACATCTCTTCCAAGCTCCATATAGACACATCTCGCTAAAATAATTCACTATATTCCTATAAGAATTAAATTTATAAAGATTCATTACGTTCAAAGTTCTCAAATGACCACACGTATAATAAAGGTATATTCCTATCCTTTATATATATATATGTTATTCTATCCATGAGCAATTATACGAAAATGTCTTTTTCAAGTTTATTTAAGTGTCACAAAAATGTCTTTCTTAAGTTTATTTATGTGTCACAAATCAATTGATTAATCTTCCAATCAATCAAAAACATTAAGCACAAATAAAATAAATTAATTAATTAAAAATCTCATAAATTATTCAAAAATAATTTATTCATGCTTCATAAATTTAGCTACAATGTAACCCTAGAAAAGTAAAGTTAATTCATAACAAAAATTAAAATTACAATACGTAAATATGCATTTAAGGAATATTAGATGAAGTACAAAAATAGAAAAAATTGAATCAGTTTCTGCTCTCCAATTTCTAGCCCACGCAGAAACACAGCAGAAGCCAAAAATGGCTTCTGTGTGTACCATAGTCCAACTCTCCAACCTCCTCTTTCTGGCAATAAATACCCTATTTATAGCTAAAAAAATATTAAGCTTGAGGGGAATTTTTCTTTAAACACGAGTGTGATAATGGGGACATCGAAAATATTATTTTAACACACGCGTGTCAGACAAACAAAAATAGATAGAAAGTGCACAAGTTTGCCGTTTTTGGATTTTTTATTTCAAAACACGCATGCCACTTGTCAACATTTGATTGGTTGCAAGAATAATCGAGACATGTGGCATCTTTTTAATTGGTGGTAAGTACATGATGCACGTGGACCGCATCGTATGAGAATATTTCCAGTGAGACACGTGGGCCCCACAGAACCAATTGGAAAACATGCGTCGATTCTACGTTTTTTTAACCAACTCATGTCACGTGTCCATATTTGATTTGTTGAAAGAATAATTGAGACACGTGGCATCTTCTCATTCGTTGGAATGGAAGGACGCACTCAGGTTGTATAGGCCGAGTCGAATGGGATTAGTTCTTGTGCAGACACGTGGGTCCCATCCTACACGCCGACCTACGCGGTAGTTAGACCCTACTCATCACTCCGTGTAGCATGTAATACAGAAAACCGGGTCCAATCACCTATGTCGCGTCTGGCTTACACGTGCCTGATCCTAACCATTGATTGGATGATCTAACAGTGGGTGGAGTGCGTGGATAAAGTCGCGTGTGGTCCTCCTTGTTTACGCAGAAAAAACAAAGTTTATATAATTACATTTTAGCCCTCAAATTTACTTTTAAACTTTTGTTAATTGCAATTAAGCCATTTTCTAATTTAAATTAACTTTTAAATTTTCATTAATTGCAATTAAGCCCTATTTTAATTCAAATTATATTTTAGACTTTTTTTAATTGCAATTAAGCACTCATTTAATTTAAATTATATTTTCAAACTTTATTATTTGCAATTAAGTCCTTTTTTGATTCACATTCTTTAATTTTTTTAAAAATATATTCCTTAAAAAAATAAAAAAAATAAATATTAATTTAATTAATTAAAATTAACTAAAAATATCAAGAAATAGAAATTATAATTAATAAATTGGATAAAATAACTGTATAATATACAGTTATCAATATCCCTTAACATTTATGAGCTAAAAATGCTTAAACACTTACACTTTTTGAGATGATGAAAGATTAAGTGTAAGTAAAAATAAGGACACATGCCTATATCTATAGGCTAGCTAGGTCTTGGAGATGATGCCATATGGTGTGTCATCATCAAGGCACATTTTGTTGAATATAAAAATTAATTATAAAAAGAGAACATACAAAAAATAATTATTTTATAAATGATATGTGGTAAAAGAAAAAGAATAAAAAACGAAGAGTCAAAGACCAAACATAGGTGATAAAAGGCACACTAAAAATAATGTCTTACAAAAAGGTCCAAAATTGACCTGGAGGCATTCTTTTCAAATAAAGAAAAACATAAAAGGTTGATTATGATTTATGAAGCACGTTTTCCATCTCAAGCTTCTTCATTGGATTCACTCTCTTCTTTCTAAGTATCAACAATAGTTTTTGGAGGCTGAGTATCATTATCGTGGATGGATTTTAGCTCATGATATTTTTTAATTCATTTTCAAACTTAAGGAGCACAAGTCTCTCCCTAAGGAGTCCTTGGCCTTAGAATAATTTTCTTTAGCTTTCCATGAGAGTTGTATAAATAAAAGCCTCATATTCCTTCTGATTCATTTTAGTTGGGACACTAGGTCCTTCAAGGACTTCACCTTGTTAATGAGAGTAGATTGGCCCCCTTTAAGGGTTTTGCCATAATAGTGAGATATGAGTATTAGATGTTATGTCTACATTATTTTTTTGTAATGTTTTACTACAGAAATCCAAAGATAGAGTTTGTAAGCTCTAGTTGGTTTGTGTAGACATTTCTATGTGAAAAATACGAAGTTTGTATTTTATTTGATGCTTATGTATATCCTTTGTAAGGTTGATCACTTATGACTTAGTATCACACAAGAATTTAGGACATAATTACTTGTTTGCATGTTAAACACGCTTACATTAGATTGCATTTATTTTACATTTATGTTTATTATATTGTCATCCTAAAAAAAATGGGCATTTTTTTAGAGTTGAAATTGCCTTTCTTTATGTTTTTTTGGGGTGCTCCCCTAGGTCTTGTTAAGGTCTCTGAGAGGGATCATTGGCCTATGTTATTGGGTTCATTAAAGCACTCATCAAGGCCAATAAGAGTTCATTGAGTGACATTCAATAAGTTTCTTTAGTGACTATAGACCTCGTTGAGTGGTTGGCGAGGCCTCGCCTTATGGTTAGTGAGGCCTTACCTTGTGGTTGGCGTGGATAGTTAGCGAGGTATCAAAAAGTTTGTATTTTCTATAAATACACCTATTTTCTTCTCCATTTTTCAACCATAATTTTAGGGGGGATGCTCTACCTATTTGGCTCTAGATTTCCTGGGTCCATTCTTGGTATTTTTTTATTTTAAGAATCAGGTTCAAAAGATAGTGTGTTCATATATAAGACATAGGATGTTAGAGAGGGTCTCTTTCAAATTTTTGGACACTGAGGTGTGTTTACAAAATGTGAGGATGAGTGAATATGTTAAGAAATAGGATGCATGGTTATCTAATGAAGAGCCACATCATTCAAAAAGTCTCTTAATATTAGTTTGTTGTTTGTTAGCTAGGTGTTACGAGATAGTAACGGTTCCATAGGTGAGAATCCTATGCAATGATAGCTTCAAAGTCCATATACAAGCTAACTTGATTTTATAAAATTGAATCTGGAAAACAAGTTAATGTACTTTATTCTCAACTCTAATTTTTTAGATGGCTCAACTATAGGCAAACAATCAGACATGCTTTAAATCTTAGATCAACTAAATATATCTATTTTAAAGACTGAATATGGTATAGAAAATAATATTTTTGAAATGATTATATTGAGATATTTAATACAATTGATCTTATTACATATTTATAGTAAAACTAGGCTAAGAATAAAAAGAAAAAAGTAAACTAATTAACTTATTACAAATATGATAATCTACTACACCATATCTCCTAATTAGCTCATAATAAAGACTGATTACCTATTTACAAAATGATCTCATAATTAATTTACAAAATTAAATCTCTCAAAATTTGGGATTTCAACACTCTTCATCAAGTTGGTTTATAAATGTTAATCATATCCAACTTGTTAATAAAATCATCAAAATTTGATCGAGGAAGTTCTTTACTAAAGACATCAGCATATTACTCTATTGTTGGTACATATGTCTATAAATAGTCTCATTAATATCTATCTACTTTCACATGTTTGGTTCTTTCATCTTCAATTGGATTTAGAGAAATGTTGATAGATGCTTTCTTGTGATGGTAAAGTTTGACGAGAGGTTTTTTACAACCTAGAGTTCTATCAAAAGTTTTTAAAGCCACAACGTTGATCGACACAAATTATGTGCAATAAATATGCCAATATATGTATTGAAATAAATAGTATAATGATAAGAAAAGATCATTCTCACAGAGATTATGTTATTAGAAACTATTTTTAAAAACTAAAAAATAATTTTTTTATGTTTTAATAAAGAAAAATTAAAAGAACTAAAAATAAATAGCAGTTATTAGTTAACTCAGATTTGGTGACTTATAAGATATATGAGAAAATATTTAAGAATATCTGATCTTTCAATTTTTTAAACATGTAAATTTATAAAATTCTCCCAATATAATTATCAATAAATTACATAATTAATTGAATCTAAAGTAGCATGTATTTATCTCTCAAGTAGACTACATATAATATAGTTATTAACCTAATCACACTTTCATGTCAATTAAATTACATATTATACATTAACTTCATCAATTATGGATCTCATACATAAAAATCATACATATTTGCCTAGAAACTATACATGTTATTTAATTAAGAAAAATAATTTAGTAATTCTCTCAAATTTATTTAATTACCTCTATAGATCAATTGTTAGCTAAACAATTAATAATATAAAAATTAGATTATATAATATAATTAAATTGAAATAATAATTGGAGTAAAATATAGATCATCACATGTTGAAAATTGGATTCATAAACCTCATAGATTAATAAATTAACTAAATATAATTTTGTTCATAAAATTCATATTTTTTATAAAGAAAAACATAAAAATTGATAAATAAAGGTGAATAAATATAATCAATATCTTGAATTAAAGGTATCATATTTTTTGATAGATTTACTCTAATACGATTTAGATATTTTTTTAGCATGTCTTTCCTTGTCTATCTATATTAGATATATCAGTTAGTTTATTCATGGCAAATGATGGAATTGCCGTGGAAAAATACATAAAATTAATGAAGTTAGTTGATATAAATACATTTACTTAAGCACGAGGTAAATAAAAATCAATATGTGGAGACGAAACTACCAATGCTAATACTAAACAATTCAGAAGAATGTTCATGCTTTACTATGTTAGTAAGTTATGTTTGATTATGTATCTGGTTTCGGTATGTACTGTTATTTTTTAATGAATTAATAAAATTTCTTATTAAAAAAAACCTTAGAATTTCTAATTATTGTTACAAATAATATCTTACATACACAACATTATCGTCTATATAATAGAAAAAAGAAAAACAATGGATTTTTTTAACAACATATGAAGAAATAGTATAAGACAGGACTTAATGCATGAACAATGGTTTATAAAATACTTGAAATTTTATTCAATTTATATTTGTAATTTTACTATATAATATTTCGCATGCTCCCGGTTGCGTTTTGAAAATTGTGATTTTTGTTTTCTATTTTTCAATTTCACTTATAATCTGTAAAAGAAAAAAAAGGCGCTTCTATATCACAAAAAAACTTTACCATAAATTCTTTATATTTATTTATTGCAATCATTATAAATTAAATGCCTGCTTTGCAGATGCTACATTACACCTTGTTTTCATAGACCTTTATAACATTCTAAAAATTTGTTATTGAAACACAAGACAAAAATTTCAAGATATTTTGAATATTTCTGACACTCTTCTTCAGCATATTTGATACAAGAAATTTTAAAATAGTTGATGGTTGGTAACAACATCCTCTTTTCAACTTTAACCTCATCATAATGATCAACATGTGTTGTAGGATCGTAATCGTCAAGGATAGAGCTAGAAGAAGAAGACCAATTATTATCCGCCTTTATTACATAGTAATCTAAGCATAATATAATGAAACTAAATATTAATATTGACATTATAGAACATCCTCTTCTCATTTTTCTGTTTTTTCTTTTTGCAATCTATTGAATTAATCGTGTAAACTGCATCTCCTACTACATTTATTTATACATGATTTGGTTTATAATTTAAAAAAAGAATTATAATTTAAAAAAAAAAGAAAAAAACATTAAAATTAATTTCATGAAACCTTTGAAGTATCCGTAAGAATCAATAAGAATATTGCCGTATGAAATTTTGAAAGCATAACTAGTTAATTATTAGTTATTAGGAATCCTCTCTTTTTTTCTTCTTTTATATATATATTTATGGTTAACTATTTCAGTTGTGTGAAATTAATTATGAAGATGTTTGGAGAGGAACGAGCTTCGATGGATTGTTGTGTTAAGTCGTTCAAGATATAAAGACATTATGATAAACTTATTGCGATTATGTTGCAAAAATACGAACATTATTACACTATAATAAGGGTTGATTTTGTCACTTATATTTTACCGTTTTACTAGAAAGGGCTAAAAATAAGGTTTTTGCGAGTTCTAAAAAAAAGGAAAATTGTGTTTAACTTATTCATTGGTTCAAATTGACTAAAATAAAAATAAAAATATGTTAATAAGTCCCTTGCATCCCTTTTTTCCCTCGCTTCATAGAAACTTGAAACCAACCATGCAAATCATCTTGGGCTTACCAACCCAACCAACCATCATGACCATTTCAACCAACCACTACTTGCTTCATGACCTATAACTCGTGCCACTAGCAGTGCACAAGAAGCTCAACCATACCTTAAACTATGCGTAGCCACCATCAAATACCTCTTTCGTCGTCCTCATTGTTAGTCATCTCGAGTTCCCCTTGTCGGTATTGTGTATACCCCATTCCCCTCACCACATCAATCCTAAGTGAGTTCTCAAACTTAATATTTTATGTTATTTATTTTTATATGTGTTTATCATTTTTTTTGTTTTTTTTATCATGACCATTTCAACCAACCACTACTTGCTTCATGACCTATAACTCGTGCCACTAGCAGTGCACAAGAAGCTCAACCATACCTTAAACTATGCGTAGCCACCATCAAATACCTCTTTCGTCGTCCTCATTGTTAGTCATCTCGAGTTCCCCTTGTCGGTATTGTGTATACCCCATTCCCCTCACCACATCAATCCTAAGTGAGTTCTCAAACTTAATATTTTATGTTATTTATTTTTATATGTGTTTATCATTTTTTTTGTTTTTTTTCCTCAGGTATTGAAAAACATATTATTATTTTTATATGTGTTTATCATTTTTTTTGTTTTTTTCCTCAGGTATTGAAGAACATATTATTATTATTATTATTATATTTGAATATGTTGTATGTATTTTTTATGATACAAAATTATATGTTTTAGATAGTTTTAAATTAGTTAGTTTAAATGTGAAAATATATTATAAATATGCTGAATATGTAAATATATATAAACATTTTGTTATTTATTATTTGTAGGTTATAATATATATGTTAGTATGTTTTATATGTCAATAATATAACACTAAATACTCTACTCAAGGTATATCATATAAATTGTTACAACATGTCAAGTAGAGACATAGCTAATTATGACATTCTAAAATATCAACCCAAAAATAGTTATACGATTTAACAATTAATAGTATCACATCTTTCGTGGAACATATGAAGTTATTTATCATTAATTGTGACAACAACAAACCATTGAGGAAGAAGTCACATAATTTTTTCTTAATTACACAAGGAATGGAGGAATATGTCGAGGCATATATGTAAATATTTCATGAAGAGAATATCAAAATATCTGATTGCCTAGTAATGGTACAAGCATTCCAGAGAAGAGTTTTAAGGATTTTTGGGAAAATTTACTAAACTCATTAAGATGGTACCTCGAACCATGGAGGAGCCCTATGAGGAAGAACAAAAAAATTTCAACATTGAAAGAAAGTGGAGGTTAACCAAGAAGAAAAGTAAGACAACTGAAGTGCCTTCAATAGCATATGAGAAAAGAGAAAATGAGTCATGGTAAAAAAAAATTGAAAATACCTTGACAAATAAAAGCTCATTGGCCCATCTTTCATAAGAGGCAACACATGGAATAGGAGATTCATATATTAAGAAAGGTTACTCTCTCCATTCAGAGGTGCACCACTAAGAGTGAGCATGGCCAAGGTCATACTTAGGATGGAAAGATAATAGAATCTTAACTGGATGCCATATAGGTAAGCACCAAATAGGGATACTTCTAAATGGTATGTCTTCCACAAAGATATTGGCCATGACACACAAAATTGTAGGCACCTAAAAGAGGAAATCGAGGAGCTATTTTCAAAAGTTTTTTTTGATTAATTTTGAGGCTGATAATAACAAATGACTAGATCCTTGGTAGGTTAGGGATTTGCCTCTACTGCAAGCTCTGCCAGTCGAGAACGTCATCTCTTGAATAGAGGAAAATTTTCACACGATCTATTCTGTACATGAAGGCTCTGGCCTAAATGGTGAGTCTAGTAATGCCAGGAAAAGACATGCTAGAAAGGTTCGACGTAAAATCAACATTGAAGCATACAACTTGCAAAAAAAGTGCTTATTGGTTCCCATAATATTGAAGGATGAAGATGATATGTCTTGTCCACATAAGGACCTTCTAGTGATTATATTAAGAGTAAGACCATGTGACCTTTTTTTTGCATCCTAATCGACATATAAAGTTTAGCTTACCTACTATTCTTGTCTAGTAGGAGATATCTTTGGTCAGATTTAAAAGCACAAACATGTATGTTGTGGAAATGGTCAAGTTGCTCTTATGGAAATATGTGCTATAGTGATGACCAACTTTGTGATAGTGGATGCACCTATACAATGTAAACTAATTTTGGACAAACTATGGATACATAAAATGAGAGAAATTTCTTCTAAATATCATTAAGTAATCAAATTCCCTGATAAGGAAAGGGTTGTGGAAATCAAAGGTGATTAAGAGAAAGCCCAAAGCTATTATAATAAGGCCACGAAATAGCTAAAAAGAAAATAGCAATAACAGGCCAGATTGGTTTGGCTAGATCCCAAACTTAGCTCAATGGTCGATGCAACTATTTCAAATGAGGTGGAATTGGTGAAAATTAGAAATGAAGATAATCACATTGTGAATGTAAGTTTAAGTCACAAAAAATATCAAGGGTGAACTCGTATCCCAATACTTCAGTCAATCTTGCGAGACCATACCCACAAACTAAATATGGATCCAAATAAATAACCAATGAAATATAGGAAGAGGAAATTTCTCCTAGAAAAGAACAACGTGATTAGAATACAATTGAATGTAGTGCATGTTAATAAAGCATATGGGGCCCCTCGAATGTGTGTTTCTTTTACCAATGTCATTGATTTCTATCTTAAGGACTATTATCCCCTGCTCAGAATCAATCAACATGTGGACTCCACTGTGAGATTTTTTGTTATGAGTTTCCTCTATGATTATTCGTGCTATCACCAAATCTACATGTATCTCCAAGAATACATATGACAACTCTAGTGCTATATGTATCTCCAAGGATCATGTTCAATACTCTAGGACAAACCATATACACATTAGGCATCATTTCATTAGGGATCTAGTTGAAGAAAAAGGTAATAACTCTTGAGTTTGTTCCTATTGGGAGACAATTGCTAGATCTATTCACTAAGGCCTTAGACACCCTAAATATTTGGATCACGTAGAAGTGCCTTAGGAATCTTTCCTATAGAGTAAACATTTTTCCTCTTCACCCTCTATATTTTTCTTTAACTTTAGTAATTTTCTTTATTTTTTTTAATTTTTCTTTTACAAAAAATAAAAGTAAAAAATATTAAGTCAACTATTCCTAACAAAGTAATGGATATAGTAGTATTGATACTCACACAACCTTGTTCTTTACATACATGACTCATTTTGATCATTTATTGGATGAATCTTTCAAGAAAACTTACCTATGCAAACACTAGAATAAGTTACATGAATTAATCTATATTGATATGAGCTTTTTCACACACCCACTAAACACTTATGTATGTTAGTCATAGATTTTATGATTATCCTTGAAAGATATTAAGACTTAAGCTAACCTTAATTGTAAAATAATGTTAGTCTTATTCCTTATACTTTGAAAAATTTCCTCCTAAGGAGACACCTAGTTTTGAGATGACTACCTATTTTGATGTGTGAAACTACCACACTGAATATAGAGAACTATCTTATAACTTGGTGAATTCATCACACTAAGTGTATGACAAAAATTCTTTTTTTGTGCCCCATTGAAATTGGTTCTCTTTTGGTTGAAATTCTTTCTTAATGTAAGATTAATGACTCAATTGTAATTTTCTAATATGTTTGAGACTCCTTTGATTGGGTTTTTCTTGGTCGATCATAAGTGAATAAATTGACATACTAATAAGTTTCACCCTATATAATATCTTAAGTGAATGCCAATATTGATTAATTATATGTGCTTGTCGACCTAGATACCTTGTTCATGTTTAATGGTTTGGTTGTACAATAGATAATCAAAATTTAAGCTAAAAGAACTTTTTTACTTAATTGTGTGAATATCTTTCTTAAATGAAATTCATTGCACTCAAAGAGAGTTCTTAGTGGAAGAATACTTTGCATTATTTTGTTCCTTTATGTTTTATGCTAAGCTGATAGATGTGAATACATGTACTATATGAACTTTGCATTATTTTACACGTTAGTTGAACTCATAAACAATGAGACTTCTAAAGCAAGTTAACATGTTTTTCCTATGTGATTTCAATTGCATACATGCTTGTCAAGATCAAGCAATGATGGATTCACCGAATCATAGAATATTTTCACTATGGAATTCAGGCCTTCAATGTAACATATTTTTTACTCTTATGAGTGTCATATAGTGAGAGAGTGGTCTTTCTAGTTGAAAATTCCAGTGGAAAAGTTTGTAAGGTATTATAATTGTTGGTAACTTTCATGGATAAGATATTTATTTATAAACTAATTTATAGGCTAGCTATCAATTTCTTCAAGTAAAGCAGAAAAAAAACACCAAGTTCTGAATAGTCATACTTTAGGTATAACTTTAAACTATCACACTTTGAATTACATTCATGCATTCATGAGCATATGTCACAATACTTACAATTGTTTATAGTGCTAAAGTTATTATTGCTCAATCGATTGAGGGGTTAGATCGATCAACTTTAATTTAGGTGTTGTTAGGTTGCAAATTAAGGGACTCAATCAATCGAGGATTAGGTTAATCTAGTTTCTTTTAGTTGAAAATTCCAATCTACCTTGTCATTGCTAGATCAATCGAGAAGGGTCTTGATCAATCAAATGCATAGCTAGATCTATTGAATAGGATCTCAATTGATCAAGCTCATTTTTTAGTGTTAAAATCCTTATTTTAACTCGATTCAATTGGTAAAATCACAACATACTCTTTTTTTTTAAATAAGTATTACTAATCTTATTTGGAGTATATTTGTATTTCCATAATGATCTAGATTAAGGTTTAAATCTTTTCTATAAATACAAACATATGGTTCATTGTTTCATACATCACATAACCAACACAACTCTAAAGCACACAAAAACTTTCATACTTAAATGCCCCACAAAATTCATAGTTTTGTTTCATTATTTTTTATGATCATACAATCCCATCTTTCTAAAAATATTTCATGCTTACATCAATTCATCATATATGTGGTCAAAATCTATCGAATTAATTATCAATATTTGAAGAAGTTATTGTTATTGATCTTGTACTAAATCTTTTATTATAGCATTCTAAGTTGCATAGTTATTGATATCCTTAGAATTAGGATTAGAATTTTTTATTTATTAAAATAATATAAAAAACACAAGGTACTTGTTTTAATAGTGATAATGTTTTATAAGTTATTTTATGAACTTGTTTAATTGGTGAGAAGTTAATTAAAATATTTGTCAGGATCCATAATAGGAACGTTAGAATCCATACACACTAATTTTAGAGGTTATGAAAATATAGCAAAGTTCCTAAGTAAAATATATTAGGATATTATCCATATAAGAGATAATAGATCGAATTTATACTTTAACTTAAAATTTTAATAGTGGATAGATTCGGTGGTCTGGTAAACCGGTTACTTTCCTCCTGTATTGTTGTGATCTAGATTGTTTCCATCTAAAAAAATAAGTCTTGACTTTTTTTAATTTTTACATTTATTATGTATTCGCTATTACATATCTAACCATTGTATTTAGATATTAAATTTAAAATTATTAATTTTTAAAAATAATCTATTCATCCCTTTATACTTATTTAATCTCTATTGTGAATACATGTCCAACCGTCATTTTGCATACTATTATAATAGATTGGTCGTATGAGCAATATTATCAATAAAAAAAATGCATTATATCTCAGTCCACCATGCCAAATAACCCTTTACATATCAAAACATCATTGCATTTTTGGCTGATATGATGGACCCTACAACTTAGTTATTTTATGTCCAACTAGAAATGAATAGCTATGTGCTTTAATCTCCTTTGATACTTGCTGATCAACAAAAGTGAAGATACATCAAAGGGGGGGTGGTTGATGGCATATTGGCAAGGGTAGTTGGTGCATGAGATTGTTTTTTTTTTTTTTTTTCCTTTCTTTCTTTCAAGGAGGGGTTTGGTGCAGCATACAATGAGGGTGTGCCCAAGTAATGGTGGAGACAAAGATGAGACTTGTTATAAAATTCTCTGTATATTACATTTAATAAATTTAATATAATTTTAAATTTAAATATATTATATTTAATAATTCAAAATATAAATATTATACTGAATAAAAAATATTAGTATACATGTGTACCTTAAAATTTTAAAAATAAATGTTTATTACTAAAGCAGTAAATAACCTAAGAGTGTCTAAACTCTGCTACAGAAAATAAAGCGTCCGAAAACATAGTTGAACTACCCCCTATTGATCGATTGGGTTGAGTCACCCTATTGTTGAGGATGGCACAAGGGTGCTAGCAATAATTTTCCATACCATGACTTTTTTGCACAATCTTGTTCCATCTTCAGGCATCAAATCTCCATCTATCGAGGACTTTTTGGGATCGATTAAACTATTTAAAAATGCCTTTTTATTGGGTTAAAATCGTTGAATTTTAGCTCTTCAAAATCCAATCGTTTGATCAAATGATTGGATAATAGCATGCCACTCGATGATTTAGCTTCATTTTTGTTTTTGGCAAGCTAATCTCTATATATAGCTTCATTACTTCATAAGCATAAAAAAATGTTTCAACCGTATTTAATTTGATCAATTAGCTAATAAAAGTTTAATTCGTGGTAACGGTGATGCACAACTTAAGCACAGATCTAATTCCTAGATGGCTAGATCTTAATATGTTTCTAATGCCCAGAGGAATGTATTGATTAATTGAAAAGGCTATCCAAGGGGAGGGAGGTGTGTGTTTAAGTTCTAGATTGCCCTTAGTGCTAAAGCTTTGCACAATGGGAGCACAGTTGGACAGTTGGCGTATTATCTTAATAATTGACATGTCGAATTATAAATGGACAAAAAAGACGGGTGATTTTGGTCCATTAGAAACTCAACATGAATAAAAAGTTAGATATAAAATGAAGTTAAAAATGTGAGATGAGAGTACTTAATTAATTTCATTAAAATCTTTCACCGATTTTATATTAGACGGAAAGAAAGTGTATAATAAAAGTGATGAAAAGTTAAAAAAACGATTTAAGTATAAAATATACACAATGTTTTAGAAGTTTATCAATGTTAAACAATATAATCTACAATCTATTCGATATTAATAGATTTGAAAATTTTCATTCAACTTAAAGCAATCAAATAATCGGTTCAAAAACAATTAAAATTTAATAAATTAGTTCAAATTTATTTAATCAGTATAATAATTAATTTTTTTTGTATGTTCTTACATTTATGTGCCAAATTATGCATATAAATATATCTCAATAACATGATCAGAGAATAAACGATATTGTTAAATAAATGTACAATTTTTATATGTTTTTGAGTGTATAGACAAAGAGATTAAGTGTATGTATATATAATTGATCATTATAAAAGATTCAATAATTAGATACTTAATTATGTGTATAACTTAAAAATCTTATGATAGTCCACCGATGAGTGCTATACTAAGGTAGAAATCAACTTGGAATACCATAAAAAGTCAAAATAGGATTTTTAAATTAGGAGTAGTGCTCGATCACCTTAAAGGGATGTATGAGCACCCAATACAAAAACAGAGGCACAAAATTTGGAAAAAACTAGAACTTGTTGGCCACTCGAGTTGGGTTTCCTGATCACCAAAGGGGTGCCAAGTGCCAACCCAAATTTTCAAACCCAAGAGTTTTATCGATCGAAAACCATTAGGGATCGATCATAATAAACGTGCATGTTCCAGGGATAAATCTTGCATGAAAAATGTGTTAGAGATTGTTATAAAGCTCCTTAATTTAAGGAGCAAATTAAGGAGTAAAACATGGAGCTTAATTCAAGAAGCAATTCAAGGAACCATTAATTTAATGAGTAATTCAAGTAGTTAATTTTCCTATAAATAGATGTGTAATTATAATGAATTAATCATCAAAGTGTTCATTCCAATTGAGAGAAAAGCTTAGAGAGAAAATTTTTTGAGAGAAAATTGAGAGTAATTTTCTTGGGTATAATTGGGTTGTGAGTGTTATAAACACTTTGTGTAATTTCTCTTCTTTCAAGATTGACCGAACTCTGTTACCAAATTTATGTGTTATTTTTATTCTTGTTTTCTCATAAATCTAACTTATCGGGAATTTGCGTAATTTCCTAACAAAATGGTGAGCTTTTAATTGCTTTACCTTGATGCAACTTGAACAATGTACAAGCCAGGAAAACTAAAACACATCGAATTCTAAAAACTAATATATGGTGAACTAACTGTTCGTATACTCGTGAATCCTTTCATGCATCATATATGTATATTAAAAGTGCATCTATACATTCTAACAAAAAACATTTTCAATGAGTTTGATATATATATATATGGTGTTTTCATTATCAGAAGAACATTTTCAATGAGTTTGATAGCACTTTCTAGTTTAGGCTTTTAGAGCTCTCAAAAAAAAAATGATCGTAAAGAAATAAATTTTACACATTTAGGATAATTTTTTAAATTAAAATAGAATAAAAATAACACCAAAGATTTTAACGTGAAAAACTTTTCAAAATAAAAATAACGATCACGGGACCCATAAGCTACTTAAAACTTCCGCTATAATAAGATAAATTACAAATTTCACTTTTAAGTAGATCTTTCACAAAAAAAATACAATAAATATGTATATTTAATTTGTGGGTTTTTACGTTACAAATTGACTCTCTCAATTTTTTTTCCTAAGAAAATTTTATGGCGAGTTTTTTATGTTTTCTTTTCCTCTCAACTTCTATTAGGTGAATATTGAGATTGAAGCAAAATTTTTTATAAAACTAAAAACTCTATCCTTCACACGCAGAATTATATAAATACAAATGGTAGAAATTTTTGATTTTTTTATTCTTTCTTCTTTCGGCGTCACTTTTGAAGGTTTCGTTTCTTTTTTTTCTTTGCTGTGTTGGTCCACACATATTATTAATATAGGATGATGTCACTTTTTTTTAACTCCACGAGGATGATTTTCTTTTGTCTTGCGATCCTAAAAGGAATTATTTATTATGAACTTCGAACACCCGAGATGTGGCAAAAGTTCCCTAATGTTAAGTACTCATATAACTAGTCAAATACATGTGAAAGATATAAAATTTATTATATATATATATAAATTCTAAACCTTATTTAGTATTGTTAAATATATTTTTTTATTTTTATAAATTAAAAGGTGTTATTTTATTTAATTAAAATAAATATTTATCAAACAAATATATCGCTTTCTAGTTTCAGTTGTATCAATGTTTTCAAGAAATCCTTTTAAGTAAAAAAATATAAGATAATGATATTGTGAATATGGCTTTTGTTATTGTTAAGTATGAATTTACTATTCTATCTATAAATGGACGTGGCAGAACGATATTTATGCAAATAAACGTAACCAACTTATATTAATTTCAAGAGTATATAATAGTTTTTCTATGATTTGACCAAAATTTTTATTTTTTAATATTTATTTAAAAATATATTTAATTTTTTCTTTTTTTATATTATTTAAAATATTTACATTAATTTTTATTTTTTTTTAATTATTTAGTAAATGTTTTTAAGTAAAATAAAAAATATAAAGTAAACATAAATAAAATTCAATCTAATTATACAAAATATTATGTGTATGTTTTATTATTAAAATTGTATTTATTTTATATAATTATATGTATATAAAATAATAATATTAATATATAATCGATTTCAATTAACCACAATTTTAATATTGTATTCTATCCATATTATTAATTCTAAATTAGTGTCATTTTTATTGATAAAATTAATAATTATTTATTAAAAATAATCATAAGAGTAATATTACTATCCTAAATACAAATCCATATTATTAATTATATATTAGTATTATTTTTATTGATAAAATTAATAATTATTAATGAAAAATAATCATGACAATAATATCCCCACCCTAAATACATTACAAATAGTTTAAGAAATTAATTACTTGACTAAAAAAAATGAATGGATGGCTTTTGATGAAAGGTCATCATCATTTTTCCAGTAAGTTGGTAGAATAAGAGGCTAAAATGTTAGGAACGTAAGAGAGTAGAGTACCCTCTTTAACAATGCCAAGACTCAATACCTTCAATTTTCTTGGTATAGAAACAGAAAGTGAAAATGCCAGACTTAGAAAAGTTTTCGGTAGTTATGGACTTTTATATAGGAAGTTGCTAAAATAATTTTTAGTTTTGTTTTTTTTTATAAATTTTATATAATGTATAAATAACATAAATCATTAAATCTTAAAAGTTTAAACACAAATGAATATAAGTTCTATATTATTTATAAATATTATATGAATATATTTTTTAATCAATATAAGATACTATTTTTATATATCAACTTATTTCTTAAAAAATGTTTTGTTATTTAACCCAAAACTTTGTATTTTTATAAATACATAGTATAAGACTGATTTTTGAAGTTAAATTTTGAATATTAAATGACTCATATTAATTATACACAGTAAATAATTTTTACAATTAATTTTTGATTTATTAAAGAAAATGTCTCTAACTGAATATTCAGTAATGTTGTATTTAAACTTTCATGCAGATGAATCTATATATCTATCTATCTATATATATAAATACGTGATATTTAATTTTACAAGACACATATCATTTTCTGCAACTTTCTAATTATCAGAATAATAAAATTAGATAAATATATGTTCTTAAATATAACATTACTATTAAATTGATGACCGAATTAAAATATGAGAGAAAATTTGTAACTAGACTAATAAAATATAGTTTACCATTTTTGTTTTCTTCTAAATGGAGGCAGGTTGTTCCATTTTATCACCAGTTAGTCAAAGCTGCTCACGTGTCCATAGTGTTCGTAGATGCATGATAAATATTACCTCAAACAATTAAAACCACAATATAATTATATCTTTTGATACTAGATTTGAGGTAATAAGATGAAATAATTAATTAAAAATGCATCATATATATAATTATTATGATAAATTTATCTTTCTTATTCATTTCAAATCACACGTATTAATTTTTAATATAAAAAGAAGATATTTTCAAACTTTTAATTACATTTCTAAAAAAAATAAAATAAGTGCAAGTGGTGAAAATTGTGAATATAAAAATATTTTGGAGCCGAGTTACACATATAGTGACTGGCTCCTATAATATGACAAACATGATCTATAGGAAATTAACGAAGACGGCACACAATATAAAATTTATTAATTTTAAAAGAAATATTATTCTCAATTATTGAGATAGGACATTAAATACCATAAAATTATTTTCTAGAAAAAACGAAAGATAAACTATTTATTTTGCTAACAAGTTGTAATTTAAAGATAAGAAATTCAGTTGATCAGCTTGTACAAAGATTTAGAATTTTAGGTACAAATACGTGATTAATATAATCATCTAAAAATAGAGATAAATCACTTACTTTTATTCTAGATATAAAAAAGAGATTAAATCTTGTACGAGTTAAATATAATTTATTTAATATAACAATATTAAGATATTATATAAAGTATATGCACTTGTTGGGTTCGGTGTCCAGTATTACCTTAAAAGGTTATTTTTGATACTTTTTTACCATTATTTTTAGTTATATCTTAATAATATCTACATTTTTTTTAAAATATATCAATTTAATTTAATTTTTATGTATACATGATTAACATGTACGTTTTAAGTGAATAATATTTCAAATATTTTTATTTCTTTTTGCAATTTATTTTCCCATTTTGGTGTCTTTAAATACATATTTTTAATACTTATTGGTTCATTTTACCTCATCTTTATTATCTCTTCTTCTTAGTCATTTGGAATTCTTGCTTGAACCTTATTTCCTTACTTTTATTTTCTTTGGAAGATAAAAACAACCTTGATAAAGTTGGAATAACATCTCTTCTTCTTAGTCATTAATTTGGAAATATTAAACATTCATTGCCTCATTTATATTTTCTAAGAAATGATTTATTTTTTTTATTTTTTGATGAACTTTCAGCAAATTAAAAACAGTTGTTAATTAATGTGTATCAATATTGTTTTTTAAATATTTTTATTTTAATGAGTTTGGTTTTGTTTTCACACCAACACATTGAAAAATGACCATGGGTAGGTTTGTTTTCATCTACAAAAGAAAGTAAAAGTGAAGAAGTAAGATTAAAGAGATGGTGAAGATGAGGTAAAATGAATGAATAACCACTAAAAATTTGCATTTAATGACTAATAAATGGAGAAAAAAATTATTTATGTTGTAGGGACAGTAAGAACCAAAAATGTCAAAATATCTTTCATTTAAAGTATATATATATATATTAATTACATGTGTAAATTTCATCAATTTGATATTTTTTTAACTATAAATACTACTAATTAAATACATAAAAATTAAAAGCTAAAAAAAGAGTCAAAATAGAAATTTAAAATTATAAAATGCATCATTATATATTTTAATAAGGAGACTAAAAAAAGTAATGGTAAGTCGCAACTTAATTTATTTGTAAGAAAATTAAAAGATTGAAGAATAATGTAGAAATCATTAACTGAACACGAAACTCTTTTTCATAATTTTTCACAAATTCTTTGGTACTGGTCCATATTAATACACAAACTAATTGAAAGCGATGTTGTTTGTTATTTGGCAATAAACACAGACATTTATATATATATATATATATATATATATATATTACTTGTTAGATATCGTAGAAAATAAGAGAAATTAAAAAAAAAAAGTTTACAACATAATATTATTTTTAGACAAAATCTAAAGCCACGTCCCCCAACTGTAGGTTCATCCCTGTCAAAAGTAGACAGATTAATTTAGTGCATACATTGAATACGATCTAATATTATCACAACACAAAAAAAATAAAAATAAAAATAAAAAAATTATAAAAGTGATATTGTTTTTTACTTTTATTATACATTTAAAATATGATATGAACAAATGACGTGTACATATCCAATGACTCAATTTTGCTTAGAAAAGTTCCTAATGACCAAAAACGTATTTGCTTAGAAAAATGTATTTGTGTGTTTTTTTTTTTAGAATTGACCACAATGAACAAGACACAAACACCACTAAAATATGATGGGATAAACATGACTCTAATTGGTAGAAAATAAGTTGATACAAAATAATTTAATATTTAAATATATCGATATAATTTGTATCAATTACGATCATATAATAAATTAGACGATCTTTTATCGAAAGAATAACCCTTCATTATAATATAAATTACAATAAAAATATCTTATTTTCTATACCCTCTCCGTCTTATCTATAAAGCAAGCTTAAACTAGCTAGGAATACAACACTTGTATCATAGAATGCTTGACCTAGCTTGCCCCTTGTCCAGTAAAGGTGTGTTAATTCATTTTTTCTTTACTTTCTTGGATTCTTCATCTTCTTCTTCTATCAATTATTAACTTGTGTTTAGCTTAATCTTTTCGATCATTGGATTCAATACATATGTACTAAACTGGAAATTAATTATATATGTTGTTTTTCCTTTGTTCTTTCAGGTTTGACGATGTCAAGAAAATTAAAGCTGCACAAATACTCGATCAATATATATGGGTGAGTGAATTCCATGCCATGCTTGTCAAGTGAACAGTCCTTTTGCAAATATAAACCTTTGTTTCGTTGTCTGTTCGACCTGATCATTAATTAGTAAACGTTCTTGATATTAATTAAGCACTGATCACATGATCTCAGAGGTAAACAAATTAAATATCTTTCAAACTTTAGGATAACTTAGATCAATTTTAAGATTAAGTTTTTAAGGTTAATTAGATTTAAATTTCATAACTTAGGGTTTAGATTTTCATTAATAGATTTTATCTTCTCTTCTAACTAGGGTATAATTAAACATGTTGATATTAATTTTTACATTTTATGTGATACTTATAATATTTATAAGTATATATATGTCGAATATTTTATTACATAGTTAAACATAAATTTATACATACTCTTAACATATATTTTACTATATGAATATTTTCAAAACGTATGAAAATATTATTGAACATATATATTATATTTTAGAAAATGGTTAAAAATAAAATTAATCAAATAAGTAGGTTATATACAAAACATAATCATAAAATTAGGATGACATAATTAACTTTTAAAGTTTTGTTTTAGTTCTCACATATTATATAGTTTTCAGAATTTCAAAATAGAATTTATAATTTCCTTTATAAGATAATTCGTTAATATATATATATATATATATTTTCAAACATTAAAGTTTAAATTTTGTGGACTGAATATTTTGCCTATTGGAGCTTTCTATAAATTGAATTCAGATGAACACTCATGTGAACTACACATAACATACATAAATCATACATGCTTTTTTTTTTAGATTTACACATGTTGAGAGATAAAGATAAGATAAAGAATTGACGATCATTACGAAGATAGTTATAGTTAAAATTAATTTTGGAAAAAAAAAATTTGTATTTATCCATAATTAATTTTCATCTGGCTTATCCAATAATCAATCTCCTTTAGCTTATAAATATATATATATATATATAGGCAGAATTATGTTTTTGATCACCCCTAAACAATTATCAATTACTCATTTGTTAGATCATTTTCAGGCTATTTCCTTTTTCTTTCTAGTTGAGAATAGGAGAATATCAAAGCCAATTTTTCACCACAAACATATACATATAATCATTAAACTCTTTATTCTTTTTCCTAAGGACATCTACTTTCTTTCTTTTTTTGTTTTTTTTTTGTTCAAATGGGATATCTACTTTCTTGGTTGCTACATTTATATAACAAAAATGTTATGAAAATTCACATTTTCAATTTTTATTTTTCAAAATTGCAACTAGATTTTATTATCAAATAATTTTATTTTCCAAAATATTATAAAATTAAAATAGTTATCAAACTTGACCTAAATGTTTAAATAATTTAAACAAGTTCAATAAAAAAAGTTAAATAATATGTCCATTAACTACTCAACTAAGTTCACACATAAATGAGTTACTCAGCTCGATTCATTTAAAACTTAAATAAGTTGAGTTGGATTTGAACTAGTCAGCACAACTCATTTGATATCTTTATACATAACTATGTAAATATGTCACATATGTGAGTAATATATACTACCACTTACTAAAAAAGTCACTAAATATACTTGATAATTGTATCAAATAAACCCCTCACTCTCACCCCCATATCCACCTCGTTTAAAATCTTCAAACAACATATGTTTAATTAAAATGATTGAATCAACGTTGTATTCAAAAATAATTTATTATAAAAAAACATATGTTAATTTAATAATATATATATATATATTTGTGTTATATATACAAACATGCAATAACAAAATAACTATAAATTATTATTTTTTGGGAAAAATGGGAGTTATATGGTTCTATTAAACCATTAATAAGCCAATCAAAAATTGGAAAATGAAGTAAGACTGTTTACAACGACGTCAAGGCATATTACTAGTTCACACAGTCTAAGCATGTTTAAAATTTTATCTTGGTTGGTAGCAACCTAACCCAACGTTTGAAGTAGCTAGTAGTTGCATATGTATTGATTATATGTTTAATTAGTTATAAAGATCTTTCTCCTGCATATATTTTTGGAATACAATTTAAGATTATCAAACAGATATAAATTATATATTTTGTCTTTTCAATTTTTTATTCCTCTTTTGCTCTATAATTATTTTTGAAATTTTCATGTCTGATTTATGTATGCTAGCTTAATTTTGTACTAGTTCTCGTGTATATAGAGTTGTCGCTGTCAAATTAAGTTGGTGAAAATCATGTGAAGGCTTCCAACCGTCTATACCAATCATGCAATATTTTTTTTTTATTCCACCTACAAAGTTTATGCATGATATCTTATAAAGTACGACCTCATGAAACTACTCCAAAGCTAATTTAATATTTTTTATTTTGAATTTTTTTAAGGGTAGATGTAATTAGATTTTGATATATCTGTTTTTTAAATAAAAAATGAAACCAATTTATAAAATATCAATCAAAAAACATTTAGCCAATCCATTTAGGAATCACTAATTAATTTTTATTTTTATTTATTAACATCTATATCTTTAAATAATTTCGTTCAAATACTATTATGATTTTAATATTATTTATCTAAATCATTTATCATCAAAACGACCCAATATATATATATACTACTTAGAGAAAAATGCGTTCAACATGAATTATATTACTTCATTTAATTTTTCTTCTATGGTTAAATTTTACAACAAATAAAAATAAAAATAAATAAATTCTTTAAGCTTTCAAATAGAATTAATTTTGAAAGTAAATTTATTATTTTATTGAATAAGAGATTCATTATTGTAAAAAATATTTAACAAATCATACATGAATATAGAAAATAAATACTATGATCAATTGTCTTTGATAACTTTTTCTAATAAGTTCTAAATAAAAATACAAAGATATGATATCTATTGGAAAAATACAATTATCATTGTTATAGAAGTCTTTTTATTTAAGGTACTTAACTTAATTTTTCCCCTAAAATTTAAAATAAAACATAAATGATAAGATATGTATTTATTTTAAAATATATGGACACTTGTCCAAAATTATTATAGACGTAATTCACACTTTATAATTTTTTGCCCACATTCCCTTATATTTTACTTAATGGTAAGTACGTGCTCTTAATAGATAGATATTTAAAAAATTTAATAAAAAAATATATTTGTATTCATTCAGTAATTATCTAGAAATCTTACTAGATTGATTAGTTTTATTTTATAAAAACTTCTGAGGGAAATAAAATACTTTTCTAATAGTTATTTTTACAATGCCTATTGTAAACTATCTTACAATAATTAAATAGTTTTTATCTTATTTTGAATATTTTGTTAGAAAATATAACTAAAGTATCAATAGATTTATAAAAACAAATATACATTTTTCAAAATTTATCTAAAACTTATATTAAAATATATATATATATATATATATACATACACAAAAACACATATTCCTTATGTTTTCTTGTTTTTTCTGTTTGAAAATAAAAAGAGGTATTTTCGAATTCTATACCAAATGGACCCTAATTTATTAGCACACAATGAATAATTTTTTATTAGTAAAATAAATTAAGTGATTTTGTTACAAATTTTGTGGTACGAAGTATTAAATTATTTTAATATAATCTTAAACTAAGTTCAACTTATACATATTTTAATATACACACAAAAAAAATATTTTTTAAAACAAAAATTATGTTTGTATTTCATACGTTCCTTATATATATTGTACAAATTATAAAGTGTTTTAAAATAAAATAAAATTAATAAGTGTAATATTGATCACGTGCAACGAGTTGTAGATGCCTATGACTAAAATGTGTTGTAAATACATACTTGCAATAGATAAGAGACCAGTAGTTCTATTTACCGTATATGTATTATACTTGAGTTATGGACATAAATGCCCCATTTTCATTTAAAATAGACATTTTTCAGTCATGCACAACATTTTTGGATATTTTGACCCTTTTTTGAAAATTTCAACCATTTAGGCCAAAATTACACAAAGTTCCTCTAATGTTTCCGAACGGTTATAACTCAATGACACCAAAGGCTATTCAACAAAACATTGAAACAATCAATTTCATAAAAAAATGAAGTGTTACTTCTATTTAATTTTGTTTTTGTTTATTTATTTTAAGATAAATGAAAAATAAGTTCAAAAGCATTTGTTCAAAATAAATAATGTTCAATTTGAGTACTTGTTCAAATTTATTTGGAACACTATTTATTTGAGAATTTTAACATATGTCCATATTTTCATTTCAAACAAATAGATGTTTGGATTATCAACTAACTAAGGAAAAATTTCATAATAACATATGTTCATGATATAATCTTATATTCTATCAACAATATAATTATTTTATATTTAGAATTGAGATGAGAAAGCAAAGAAATATGAATGAAAATTAATATCAATATTTTAAATCAAAATCGTTGTTATCTACAAAATTTCGACAATTCTTTTTAAAAACTAAACTTAATTACGTGAGATAGAGATAAATTATTGCAATTTCGAATATGGTTAATAAAAATTGAACATAAATTAAAATTATATTTTTCTCACATATAATAACGTAAGAAAGTCACTTTTAATATTAACACAAAGACACATTGAATTATTAGATCTAATTTTCTTTGTTTTTATTTATGTATTTGATTATTTAATTACTTAAAAATATGTGTTAGATAGTTAAAGAATAAAAAATAATATCAATATAAAAAATATTAATAGCACACAAATATGAACCAACATTATCAGTCCCTTGAGTGAGGATTAATTGAAAAAAAGGTAAAATTGAATTTATACTAAGCAATTTGACATTATTCTTCTGGATTTGGTAAATGAAAGTGTCGTATAAATTAAGGGGAAAAATATAGTTATACAAAACGAATAGGTCGAAGGGACAACGAACCTAAGGATTGAGCAAGGACTCCTTATTTGACAAAGCTTTGCATGGAATTCAACACTTTTCATTTGAAGCTTTCAAGATTTATATACAAGTTATAAACCCAAGGTAATGATCATATTTTACACTTATCGAGGGGGAAAGTGTCCCAATTGCATGGTCCTATACTTCAATACCTTAGTCATTTGCATGAGTTGTGGTCATTGTTATTGGTTTGCATGGCATGCATATATATTTTCAATTTTTTTCCCTTTTTATTGCTTACTAATAAATATCAAAATATCTCCATAATAAATATATTTATTATGAATAATTATATTTAGTAGTTTTATTATATATTGACTTTATACTATTATTATTGGATAAATTTTTTTCATGTTAAATGATGCTAGAACACAAATGAGAAAGAAATGAATTGAAGACAAAACTAATAGATAAATATTATTGTTGCATATATGTGTTTATAAAAAGTTAGTTACATTATGCTAGTGTGCAGACTACATGTGGCATACAAATTATAACAATCCTAACTAACTTAGAAGTTTCTTAACACTCCCCTACGATCTCACAGTGGATCATTCACTGAGATTGTGTCTCTCAATAAACAAATCTAAGCCTACTCAATGGCTTAGTTAAGAGGTTTTCTAATTATTGCTCAGAAGGACAATACTCCCCCTTCCTTACAATCTATTCAAGTATGAAATGGTAGTTAATGTCTACATGTTTTGTGTGATGGATCATAATGCGATTCTTACATAAGTACTTGGTACTCACATTGTCACAATATGCCAAGAAGGTTGATTTAGAACAAAACCAAGTTTTGAGAGTAGGGATGTAATCCATTTGATTTCTGCAGAAATGAAGGCTAAAATCCTATACTCAACTTTAGCTATTGATCTTGCCACCACCTTCTATTTTTTACAAAACTAAAAACCAAATTGTCACCCAAGAAGATGTAATAAGCACTAACATTTTTACTCTCATCACTGTATCTAAATCAATCTGCATTTGAGTATCCTATAATCTCAATAGAAGAGGAAGGAACAAAGTACAAGCCAAGTGATTATGTATCTTGCAAATACCTCAACACTTATTTCATAGCCAACCAATATGTATACATTAGTTTGCTAAGGTATTGACAAAGTCTATTAAATGAAATTCAAGTTTTGGTTGAGTTATTCAACAATGCTAGAGTGCATCTACCAAGCTCTTAAAAGTAGAAGATGTGTCCTAATCAAAAGGATGTCCATTAATCCAGCTTAACACTCCCTCATAGACTCTGGGAGAGTGGAAGACACCTTACAAGAATCCATATCAACCTTAGACATTAACCCTTTTATGTTGAGATAGAAATAAACCAGAGGAAGAAAGAGATATCTCAATGCCCAAAAAGTGATGAATAGCACACAAATATTTGAGAGCAAACACGCCACTAAGTTGTGAAATAAAAACATGTAGAATAAAAGGATTGTTAGAAATGAGGACTATGTCATCAATATAGACCAGTAAAGTAAGAATACTAAAACCTGATCTCCTCATAAATAAGCTTGTATATGTCATAGCATTCTTGAAACCTTAAGACACTAAGCAAGAATTGAATTTGTGATAGCACACCATTGGAGCCTACTTAAAGCCATATAATGAGTTCTTCAACTTAAACTCATAATTAGGGTGGGAAGCATATTCAAATCCTTATGTCTGGTGTATAACAACGATTTCAACTAAGTCATTATTAAAAAAGAATTATTTATGTCCAATTGATATAGAGACCAACCAAAAGATGTTACAAGAGATAAAACAATTTTGATGGTAGAAGCCTTCACAACTAGGCTGAAAGTTTCCTTATAATCTATGTTGTGTGCCTACAAATACCCTTGACCAACCAATCTTGACTTCCTTTTATCCAAAGTACCATTAGCTAGTGTCTTAGTTTTATGCACCCCACAAGAAGCCTATAACCTTCTAATTTAGTGGTCTTGGTACTAGCTTCCATGTCCCATGAGAAATAAAAGCATCATATTCAATTTCTATAGCTTGTCTCCATTATAGATAGTTATTAGCCTCAGAGAATCTTTTTGGTTCCCAAAGTACCTTAAATTTAGCAAAAAAATAATAATTTAGGCTTCCTAATTCCATACTTCAATATAATTTGTGTAGGATGCATATTAGGAACTAGTGTAATGATAGATACATATGTATCAAAAACACCAACAACAGACATAGATAATGTAACATTAGAAGGCACACAAGGTTCAAAAAAAGACTTATGAGAAAAGTTGACACATGAGGTGACAATTGAGGATAACTAGCTATAAGAGAAACCATAGAAGAAGACAAAGGAACAATGTTAGGTGGGCCAAAACAAAACTCAATTGATAAAGATTGATTAGAGGAAGAAGATGAGCCATACCAACAATGTACCATACCAAAAGAAGTGGTTCCTGATGAAGTGCTATCAATGTTATGAACAAGATGAGCCAAATCTTCCATGAGCAAGAAACACACATTAGAGAAGGAAAAAAATCAAGATCAAGAACCCTTACTTTTACAGCTCTAATACCGTAGAACACAAATGAGAAAGAAATGAATGGGAGCGAAAACTAATAGATATTAGTGCTATACATGTGTGTTGTAAATTAGTTACATTATGCTAGTGTTCGCACTACACGTGGCATAACAATTATAACAATCATAACTAATTTACAAGTTGATTTACAGTTACAACTTATGGGGGGTTTATGTTTACACATTTAATGAACAAGTTGATTTAGGTCGATTTATTTATAAGCAGATTATATTTTTGTTAAACTAATCATTTTCGTGTCGAGATCATGTTATATCTTATATCAATTGAAAAATAGTTTTTTTCCTTGTACATCCATAATAATCAAAATGTACATATGTTAATAAATATAATTATTATGAATAGTTTTATTACATCTTGCTTTATATTATAATCCTTATATAATTGTTTTTAATCATGTTAAGGGTACCAATTCATTCATTTTATATTTTTGTATCCAATCAATAAAGGGGTTAAGTTTGTTCAATTCATTTATGAGCAAATTATATTTATGTTAAACTAATCATTTTCATGTGAAGATCATATCATAAAACTAATATAAAACTATCATGTTTTGTCTATTTTATTAATGTCGGATTAAAAATGCATATTAAGTTTAACTAGGTGGTTTTTATCGTGTTCTTAACAAATTAATTTCTTAAGTAATAATATAAATATTAATTAAAAAAGTTTATATATTTTTTATATTATATTTAAATTATTTATTAAATAAAATTATATAAGTATTATCATTGTGTAATTTCAAATAATTTATATTTGTATATTGTGTGAATTGTATGTAATTGAGACAAATTACATAGACTACTCATAAAATATTTCTTGTTGTATATATATATTTTTATTAAAATAATAAGTTAATTAATTTTTTTTTTTGATAATATTCATGCAACATTTTTACAAAAATTTTAACGTCACTTTCTTACCTTGTTAAAATGATAAAAGCAACCTAGTAACCTAAAATAAAAATATATTTAAATAATTTCTTTTATTTTTAAAATAATTTTTTTAATAGTAAAAAATATTTATCTATAATTAATATTACTACATATTTATTAAATTTAAATCACTAATTTATTTTAAATACTCGGTACAACACTACATATATTAAATATGTAAAAAAAATGCTAGGTTAGTTCGTGAATTAAAAATTTCCAATTGATTGTTTGACTCAGGCACACGGCCTAGCATTTGTTATTTTCAAAGGTTATAAATAAATATTTCTTAGATCTCATCCACTTTTATGTGTTGTGTTTATGTTTATTGAAAAAAAAAATTTATAAATAAATATTATTAAACAAAAGTCTTTTAAACTTATAATGTTAGAGTATGTAATTAGTTACCAATAATCTTGGAAAAATATTTATGGTGTGAGCTCTGTGCATATACTTTGTAACTTAACACTTGAAATTAACAATTATGAATGCAAGGATTTGAACACTTGATATCATGTTAGCATGCATGCATGCATGTGTTAGTCACAAATCATCCAAAATCTTAACTTGTAAACATTACATAATTACACCTATGACTTATTTTTCGTTTAATGGATTGTTGATTTTAGCTTTATTTATAGGAGAAGTTTGGCTTTGTGAGAAGACAACAAGAAAATACTCTCATATATTTCTCTAAAACTTCATTCGTCTCATCCATCTTATCTGGTCCTCTACTTTTTAATATATATGGCATTCATAGACTTGCGTACAGACCCGATCCAAAGACACTGATAGCTAGTCGTGCTCTCGCGACGTAATTAAAGCTAGATACGGTTGTATCTTTGGCCTAAGAAATCCGTTGAACATATGTGGGGGAATATTTTTTTAACATCATGAAAGTATGTACTCCATTTAACATCAAAATCGTATGATAAATAAACCTTTATTTTATTATAATTGTATTCCTATCATCTCTTTCTACTGTTATTCTGTATCATGTTTATATTATTTATAATTTGACTAACATATTTTTTAGATGACGATAAGTTTTAGAAAGAAAAAAAAACATGAGTTTGGCCTGAGAAATAAGAACCGAGCAATAGAAAGTGCTTTAGTCAATCAATCTTCTATTTAGTCACGAGAGGGTACATGATCTATAACGGCCAACTAACTGAGCACCCATGAAGGAGTAGTGATTTCTAAGACTAATATGATGATTAGTTAAGATTTAGAGTGAGATTAATATAATAATAAAAAAGAGTACGAGATTTTGACATAAATAATATTGAGTAATATAATTAAACAAAAAATATTTTCTCGAACGAAGGTGTGATCCAATTCAATGTGATTTGTCATGGTGTTG